>JAPMOR010049055.1:5903-108920 GCA_026543865.1 Argiope aurantia | reverse complement strand
ATATATATATATATATTGCAAATTCTCTAAGAAACGAAACAAATCTTAATACTATTTTACTTTTTCTAGAACATTCAGTCGATTTTGGATTTATAATAAAATAAATTATTTTTCCTATAAAAATGATTTTTTAAAACTAATAAAATGTTACTTACCGAAATATAAAGATGCATTTTTCTTTTTAGCAGTATCATCTAAAAAAGACAAACCAACAGCATGATAGGATAAGTTTCCAAAGCCTTTCAAGAATCCCGCAATCATCAACATGGCAATAGCTGGTATTGTTGGAGGACGATCTTCAGAAAGGCAACTTTCCCTTGTAGCCTCACTTTCACATATTTCTACTTCTGTATCATTTTTAATGTTCAAAATACTCAAATGCTGAGTTGGTCCGTAAATAAAATAAGGCAAAGCTGACATGAAACAGCATACAGCAGATAGTAGCATACCTATTCCAAACATTCTTGGTCGATGAGACATTCCACCAAAGTACCCAATCAAAGCCCCCATAAATACTGGAGTAACTTCATCCACCATCATTATAGTCCCGCTAATACGACTATTGAAAGAAAATCTTTTTTCTAGTGTAGAGATTGATCCTACTCTATATGCATAGTATGTTCCACTTATTACACCTAGCAGTGAATAGAGGAATAGAAAAACTCGAGGAGTTGCCCAAGGTTGAAGCCATTTCGGTTTGAAACTGCCAATGCCACATAAAGTGTCTGGATCTGCCTCATAGTTTGAACCTGAATTCTTTAGTACACAATCTGTACTTTTTCCTAAATGGTTTAAACTATCCTCTCTTGATTGAGTGTCTTTTAGAGGCACATCTAAAAATATACCAGATTTGTATTGTGGATAAGATAGGCCATCTTTGCGATGATTCCTAGTATCCTCATGTGAATCTTCCGAAGGAGCTTCGTTTTTTTCTTTCCTGTTGGACACATTCATGAACTCACTTAAACGGATACCATGGTTTAAATTTTCACTTCCATTACTTCTGTCTATGGTATGATCATTAAATGCTGGATTTTCAATACCGTTGTTTTTACATAGTCCTGGCTTTTCATCCAGTTTATCTTGAGAGCTAAGAGTAAAATTATTCTCAGTTGAAGTGAAATCGCTTTTGGTCCCATTAAGCTGATTACCTTCAGTATCGTCACACATATTTAATAAATTTTAAAAAAATGTAATTATTTTTGAATTAAGAAAATATAAATTAAAGTGCTCTAATTTTTTTTGCTAAGTTTTTTTTATCAAATTATACGAAGTTACCAATTGAGTCCGAATAGTTAATGTTATTTATATAACTGGATTAAAAAAATTAATAAATAACCCTTAAATTTTTCTACAAATGGCTAGATTTTTTAACAAAACTTTAAACACAATTTAGCCATACAACGTCATGAGCTAAATTAAAAGAAATTACATTTAAATTGTACCATATATCTTTATAAATAAATTTAAAAGGTTAAATTTACTTATAACATTATCACAAGCAAACTTAAGAGACGAAAACTGCCAAAACAAATTAATTATTCTATTTAAAAAAAATCACCAGGCCACCACACTTCTTAAATTCAATAAGAAAAATAAATTATTCAACCAATACATTCAACACAAAACTCCAAATGCGGAAAGTGGTTGAAATAAGGTAATCCAATCTTTGCCTTTCCTTCAGACAGCACAGCTGCTTGAATTTGTTGATTACTCGACAGCCGTTATAAACGTCATTGCTCTGGACCATAAGTAAGTTTCCAGTCGTCTATAACCGGTCTTCATCCGTTCACGCAACGAGGGCTTTAAATTGAGGTCTTCGCTTTCATCTAAGCCTCGATTGAATCGGTTACTAGCAATTACGTAAAGTGTTACTTCCCCTTTAAAAGCTTTCGAAAATCAACATCTTTCTTTGAGTATTAAAAAAGACATGTTTAGATATTACATGTGATAACTGCAATATATCTTGAATAGCGATTGGTTGACAAAAAAATATGTTTATAAATACTAGACTATCATCCGCTAATGTTGCACTTTTTTTTCTCCTGATAAAACATGAAAAAATTCCATGAGCATGTTTCATGTACGTAAGAAAGTTTTATTTATTAAGGATCCGGATGACATTAACCTTGGGTAGTTATTTTTGCACAGGATAATACTAAAGAACGTGCCATAATTACATAAAAGGGTTATATCTTCTTTTAATCTTTGACATAATCTGACAATCAATTATCGTATTACGGTTCTCCCAAGTGTATTTCTTTGAATCAATTCAGTGTAAACAGTTGGGAAAGAGTGTGTCTTATATTGATTGAAAGTAGACACTAAGATTTGATAGAATTTTTATCGTACATATTTCGATACTTTGACCTCTTTAAAATAAACACGGATCAGAATTTCTCAAATTAATAATATTTCCCCATATTTTTTATTTCACTTATTTATTTTTTTATTTCACTTAAATCGTTGTTGTACAGTAAAAGTAAAAATAGTTTTATTTCTACAAAAGAACACTTCTTATTAATAATAATGTTTCTTATTAATAAATCTTAATAATAATTTCTTATTAATGCTAATAATGATGTTAATTTTTTATTAATATTAATTGATTTTTATTCAATTTATGTAATTTCAATTCAATTCTTCACTTATGTAACAATGTATTCAATTCAATTAAAAAAATTATTTGTTTTTTTTCTGTATATATAAAGAAAAACAATTAACTGCTCAAAAGAAACAGAACTGCAACAGAACAATTAACTGCTCAAAAAAAATTATTTTCCATGAACATTTTAGTAAAATTATTCTGATGAATGTATACTTTGAAATATTACATAAATATATGTGTAGAAAATATATAGCTCTTAGAAAATTGTTAATATATAAATTATTATTTTCCCCGATGATAATTTATTTTAATTTTAGTATTTACTATTTTATTCCTAGAATTTTAAAAAATATATATATTATCTTTTATTTGAGAAACTGAATTCAGATGTGATTGCTGAATTCTAAAAATACCTTCATTTTAAATTCAGTTTCTTGTTCTAACACCAAAAAAATCCTTGAAAATCTTGAAAAGATTTATCAAAAAATTATTTTCTTAAATATTACTCATTCAAAAGAATTTAATATTTCCATTAATTGGTGGTCTTGCACAATATGAAATTTAAACATAAATTATTTATTAACGTTCTAGCAAAACTGTGCAAACAATTTCACATGAACACAACCGCATTACATATATTAAAGAAACCAATTTCATTATTTTAATATTTATTATAAAATTCCAAAGACAATTATTTTTACAAGAATTTATTTTATAAATTGAATAATTGAATTACAAAGGTTAGGTCTTTACTACAGCTTTGTTATAGAAGTATTGTCTTTTCTTTCTTCATGAGATTCAGCTTCATTTTTCACAGTGTTGGTGATATCTCCTGTTTCGTAATCTTCCTTATACAAATCATGCACTCTGGACGCTAGGAAAAATATTCCGAGTAAAGTACACGCGTCGAATGTTGAAAACAAAGCAGATGTTCCATGTAGAAGGTAGTTGAGTTTTGGAACATCATAATACCAGCAATTGCCTGTCTCTCCGCAACTTTTTTCCCATATCAGACATGCGGAATCTACCAAAGCACCATATACGACTGGATATGGTATGAAACCTGAAATGTGCAGAGTAAAGTTTAATTTAGTTTTTTTTTTCTATTTTATTTGGTTTAAGTATTCCATACACATTTATGAAAGGCAAACAATGAACGGCTGAATTTATACAATAATAATCATAAAAAATTAGTATCTAAAGAAGGGAAGTTTCCACCCCGGAACTTTCTGGGAAATCTATAAATTTGATTTTAAATTCATTTATCGAATTCCATCTATTTAAGATAAAGTACTTTAGAAATAACGTGTTCACGTGCAGACAGACAGATATAATGTCAAAATATGTTTGTTGAAAGCAGGTAAATCTGAAAGATACAGATTCATCAAAATCTCGGGTTCGAATCTTTTGACGATTAAAATACTTCTCTGTACTTCTTGTACAAGAAAGTAAAAATAATAAAGATTTATTATATTTTAGATAATAAATCTTTATTATTTAAAGAAGATTTATTATCTTTTAAATAATAAATCTTCATTATTTTTACTAGGCTTTTTAGATTATGGGATATGTTTCTAAAGAACACCATCCTGGTAATTTTATCGCAATTAAATAATTTTAAAAGAGTTGTTAAATATTAATACATTATCATGGATCAAGCTGTCTAACTAGATATTAACCATTATGCCATTAACTGAAAGATGGTATTTTTTGTCATATGCATAAACTACAAAATTAGTGATGTAAAAGATTACTTTATTTTGATTGCTCCCAATAAATACTATTTCTTCAAAAATAAAAAAAGGATCTAACTCTTTGATAAAAAAGAATTTAATCTGTGTAACAAAATATCAATCAAGATCTTTACATTTTGTAATTACGGAATTCACTTGTAATCATATATTTAAACAGACAGATTTCCTCTGATTAGGAAAATTTTTATATTTTCATCAGAACTTTGTATAAGCAAAGATAAGAAAAGATAATAACGAGAAAATAATGAAATTGTTCATATGGAAACAATGTCACTCGATTGAGCTGTTAGCCTTAACATTTTTATTGAGTAATATTAAATATAAGATATTAAAAATCACTATTCTCTAATATACACTCTGAAGTCAAAATTTTCATACCAAAAATTCAGACATGGATGTATGTTTAAAGTTAACGATTGGATATTTAACATAAATTCAAGATTAGATGATATTCATGACTATTTTCCAATAACTCTGTGTGTCTAACATCGTTCATTTTGAGATATAAAAAATAGTTTATTGTAATTGGTCATTTTAAAAATCGCAAAAGGAGTAAAAACATTTGCAACTGGCAAGTTTTACCAAGAATCCTTGTTAGGTAAGTATCACTTATAAAAAAAAAAGTTAAGTTTAAATAAAAAATTATCTGAGAGAGTAAGAAATTGCTATTATACGATCATTATTTTAAAATAAATTTTGAATTATATTCTTCTTTATATCGGTTAACGGGTCTGATATATTTAATATACTTTGGTCATGGCAGCATACACCAAATATTTTAATGCAATTTCCAAAAATATGAATTGAGAAAAATATTTTTTAATAAAATGTAAATATTGGAGAAATCTATTAACAATTCTGAAATGAACTAAATAAAATTTATCGATGCATTATTTGCATTCAGTATGTTAATTTTTCTAAATGGCTTACAATAAGAAGGAGAAAATGTCTACTATTGTATACTGCGAAAGGAACAATCCCCGGCCTATCAAAGCATTGAGAAAAAATGAATGATTAACGGAAATAAACCAAAATAATTTAGTTATAGATTTTGTTTAGGATATTTGCGTTCATTATAAATTATTGCAAAATCTGACTGGGAGATATTTTAAGTATGTTCATCAGAAATTGTCGTATAAGTAATGAAGAGTGCAACTCGAAACAGTATAGTTTAACCCTGAAATGAATGCAAAATGTGCCCCATGACAGGGCAGCCTATACGTCCCCACCCACAGAAAGGAATGACTAGATTTTGGTGTGACGGCAACTCAACCCCCCACTACCACTATTCCCACCGAGGAAAAGACAACTTCCTTACTTTTAAGATCCAATTAATTCCAACTTCTGATCGCCAAACCTGAAATATCTATCAGTGAGATTATGCAATAATATATAACGAATGCAAATATCCCACACCTAACTTATAACTAAAGTTTTAAATTATCTTCAATTAATCACTCAGGCGGGTTAGCATCATAAAAAAATTATAAAATAAAAAAAAATATTTTTATAATATAAAAAAAAGAAAAAAACTTTCAAAAATATAATCTTTATTTAAACTTACCAAAAGTGCAAATTAAGGTTTCAAATGTTCCCAAAGCAACACTTTTATCTTCAGGTTTTATTGATCTGAAAATTAAAAATTAAAAATTTAAAAAATTTTTAAGTAGAAAACAAAATAATTTCTAATCCAAAGAATACGGATGGAAAGAGATATTATAAAAACATTCTCTTTTATTCAATACCTCAAGAATATTATGGTTTGTCCCACTTTTGAAAGATTCACGATCAACTGGACAGCAGGCATTGTGAGAATGTACGCCAGAATGCTAGGCCAACAATTTTCTGTGACACAAAATCCATCTGTGACGTAATCTCTTTGTTGTCCAGAAGAATCGAAAACACAAGAACAATTCCAGTATGTCTGCAAAAAATTGTGATTATGATTCTCTTTCAATATGAAAGAGTTACTAACTTTAATTTCAGTTATCATCTTCATATCTTTATTTTTCTTGCGTATTTCAAAGTAAAACTTTTCAACTTTCAAAAATTAACTTTTATAGTCATTACCTATAACAAATTGAAACATTATATGTTATTAGACTTTTGGTGTAAATTATTTGTTTATACTAATTATGAATTGAAATGTCTATATATATAGATATATATTCACCGTCCAATTACATTTAATATTTTCAATAATAATTCATTACAAATCTGGTAGAAACGTTTAATTCAACATTTCTGTACTCCAACAATCATTTCAAACACGTACTCAAAAATTTTCTTTCGATTTGATTTTGCTTATTTCCTTGTTATTTATTGCAAATGTGTTGAAATTATTATATTATATTATTATTATATTATAAATGTTTATTGAAAATGTAAAAGAAGAAAATGCAAACTACAGTTGTTGTTTTTGTTTTCAGATTTTATGAAGATATCTTGTTAATTCTATATGAGTTAGTTCTCAAAATGTCTTAATAAATTTGTAAATTTGTACACGATATATTAGAAAAACATTCAAACATGTAATACAAATAGACATGAATTCTATAACACTCCAAATTCATAAACATAATCATATATTCAATTCTTCATAGCCTTTATTTTTCGAAATTATTCTGTACTTTAAAGAAATGGGAAAAAGGTTCATTATTTACACTTTGTTTTACTTTTACTTTTTTACTGCCGTCAAAATGTTAAAGGAAACAAACAATCTTTGGCTCAAAACAAAAAACGTCACATAATCCTTAAAATCTTAACTTCATATTTTCAATAACTCAAGATTATTAAGTTGAAATTAAAAAAAACTTTGGGCATGTTGTTGTTGTTAAGGTTTTTGCTCGGAATTATTTTGGAACGGGTATTTGCACTCTCTTAGTATTGAATAAAATAAAAATGTCTGAAAATGAATATTTTTAAATTCATAAATTAATTAATAATTCATCAATTAATTTTATATAGCTAAATCGGCTAATTTCTATCCAACAGAACAAGTTCGTATATTTATTGAGACTTCATATTAGAAATTTCATATATTTTAATTTTTTTTCTTTTGAAAATTTTTTAAATTTTGAAAAAAAAATGCTTTTGCTACGAAATTTTTTTTTATAATAAGTATACTATATTTTCATTTTAAAATAAATGCGAAATGGATGCTCTTCTTTCAGAGCTATATAATGTCCCTTCATTGTTCCTGTAATAGCAATTATAGTTAGACCATAAGAATAAGTAGCAAAGACACTGTCGCAATCCAATTATAAAACATTGTACGTATAACTACTGAAACTAAAATACTACCAATCTTCAAAACAAAGAAACTGAGGCAATAGGTAACCTTGAAAATTTTTTCCATTACTTCAAGCTGAAGATGAAACAATGAGGAACTCTTTTGTTACCGAAACTTTTTCATTTGTATGAAAATTCACGAAAGCGTAACTTCTTATATTTAAAAATAATAATTACACTGTGAGGATTTGCGTGAATGAAATGTCCTTCAGGATAGACTGCTGAGATAAGTTAATACTTTGTTACATAACTCTTTTACCACAAAAATTACTCAAATCTCGTGAAAAATAAAAGAAAATTAAACATGTGTAGAAAAAACGCATGCAATGTCTCTCGCTCTTTCTTGTATTAAATCACTCATTGTAACATTCACTTCGCAGCATTTTTAAAAAGCGTTCATACTAGTGTAATTTAAGTGCCGCCTTAAATACAATGGTTTGACACACATTATGTGAAATTATAAGATGTTTGTCTTTTTAGGCTGTAAGGTTAGATTGAGTATTAATGTGACAAAAATTGTTGTTATTCACAAGGAAGAAAGAAAAAAATGCATGCAAACATAAATTATTTTTTTTTTCTTTAAAGCTATTTATTATTTGGTGGGTCTTCAAAATTTCATAAGGAGTTAACATGCATGGGGTGGGTTTTTTTTTAAATTGTTGTGAAATAATTCTTTTCTTATCTTTATCAATTACAAGTAAGGTTCCTGGGTTTTCCAATATTTTCCTGAGACCTTATTAGAAGGAGAAAAAAATAAAAGTATATAAAAATGATATAATAGTATTATTTTTTCATTGTAACATTGTTAACATTTTAATAAAATTAATTACAAATTAAGCCTAATTTTAATCTTACAGCATTTTAGTCCGCCTTTGGTTAACATTTGCATCAACGGTATATAGAAATTGCATTATTTTATCGTGGTAGTACTGCAATAATTTGAATAGTGGTTTACAAATTAATTCTTTTCTTAAATATACAGCATTTTTCTTCGGCATTCGAGTTATATTTGTAACTAATTCCATCAATGCTGATTTCGCAATAATTAGTACTTCAATTGTTTTATTCATTTCAATATGCTTTTCTTTATAGTTGATTAAATCCAATAATATGTAATAAAATCTACTAATGACAATCCTGGCTTTTAACTCAGAATCTCGTTGGAGCATGTGAAGAAAATTTTAATGTTTCTCAATCCATCTCTTTCATATATTTCAATCACTCATCCCTAACTTATTCATTAAGGATGGATGTATCATCTTAATATTATAGTTTTAATAAATATTAATAATATTATATTTTTATTAATAATTTTATATTTTATGTACATAAAGTATTGGTCTGAATCACATTTGTTTTCACTAACGTAATGATCATCATGAACCAAAGCAATTAAATGATGTTAAGCCATTTATAATTGTTACGAAGTGGTTTCCAAGCAACTTTGTTGTATTTGACTACTCATGTGAACATATAAGCACATATTGATATGGGAAGCCTAAATTTTTCTTCTATCGGCCCTGATGTATGAATATTTCTGGAGGCATAATATAATTATTACTTCATAACAACTTTTAATGTCTAGAAATATGTTAGAAAGTGTTTCATAAACGATAAAATAGCCTATTGGATATCAAACCATAAAAAATTAACAAAAATTGCCCTTATATGTCAACATATGTATAATAAAGGTCAGCAAGAAATAAATTTTTAACTTCCATTCTCTATTTGATTTTTTTTTCAATTAACGTGCTTGAAAAAGTTAAAAAATTTATTTTCAATATGATTTGAACTCTTGAAAAATAAACATAATAACAAATGATAACAATCTTCAGTTCAATGTGAAAAATATTTTTACAATTTAGTAATAAAATAATTCTGAAAATAATTTTAATAATTTGGATATCAATGTCAAGAATTATATGAGATTGATAATTTAATAACTTTTGATTTCTTGCATACTAATTTTTTGTTTCGTCGTCTAATTGACTCTCAATGACTTGGAGACGCACCCTCAGTCTGATTATCAAAACAAAAAAATGACTATAAGTTTTAATGGAAAGTTCAAACGTAAAGAGTGATTTTTGCTTCCCTTCCTATAGTATTAAAAATACTGAGTCACAGAAAGTAAGTTGATTTTAAAAAAGTAAAAAACGTAGTAAAAAACACGAAGACTTAAAAGATTTGTTACTTAGTTGCAAGTATTTTATCAAAAAAAAAAGTGTTGAAATTTTTCTCTGTGGTCAAACAAGCCAATCTGTAGGTTGAGAACTGACATTCATTTAACCACTTCCGGGCCCTTGATGTCATTTGGAATCTACATTAAAATTAATTTCTTCTAAAAATTATAATTAAAGAGGATTTGATGATATCTAAATAGTAATACGATCTGAATACAAATAGATAGCCAATGAATAATTTTAATTGATTAATTTGGAAGCGATTAAATAATTCAGCTGCAATAAAAAATATTTTTTTTTTAAATTATTAAGGAACTTTTAAAAGTAATGCTTGTTGCTAGATGCATATACGTAATAGGCAATACCTGAGAAATGGTTCGCATTGTTAGAAATAAATCTAAAATTTCAGAATTTCTCAGGTTTCGAATAGTTCATAAAAATAACTATATTTATCATTATATTAAAATTTAAAAATACAGAAAGGATGAAAAAGATTTATATTATTGAATTACTAGGAAAAATTATTTGATAAGGTATTTATATATTCCTACCCCATTCACTTTCTGACTGCAACCAGCATGGCAAGGTGAGAAGAACATAGTTGCTCCATCTGGACCGCAAACAGGAGCGAAAGCGTTGGTGGTACAGTTACAGTTACTGTTGCATTCATCTTGTAGAATCAACCTATAGCAGAACCATAAAAATAGAAGACAAAATATTATTTAACTTCATTCCTTTAAATAAAGATAGTACAAAAATTTTTTTCATTCATATTTTCTAAAAAAATGTTTATATAAAATAGGTCGAAGTATGGAAAGGACCGTTTTATATATTTTTAAAATATCGCATAAAACAAAGTAAAAAAAATGTATTTAACGGCATATATCTCGATAGTAAGTAATAAACGTTATAAAATTTAAATAAAGCGTGTTAATATAGCAAAAAAATAAAAAAAAATAGCTAATAAAATATGTTTGAATGCCATCACATTTTGAGTCCCTTCTCCAGCATTTTTTTTACTTCGTTAGGATTAATTTCACATTTTTAAAATATAAAAAATACTTTTTTCGCTTTAAACATTTTTTTATTGAAATAAGAAAAATTATTTTTATCGAGAATTTCTGTTTCGAAAATATAAGTAATTTTCTTGTTTGTAGAATATAGTATTCTCCTTTTCCGCCTATAGTTTTAGTTCGCCATATAAAGAAACATTCTATCACCATTGCCGGTTATTTAATGAAAATATTGCCCGCATCAAGCAAAAGTAATAGTCAATACATTTCAATTAGGAAAAACATTTGTTCTTATTTCTATAGGGTTGAAATCTAAAGCAAGAATAAATAAAATAAAAACTATCTATAATAAATTGCATTTATTTTGGATATACGAGACTTTCGTTTTCAAAAGAGGAAAATATCTGAAAAAAATCAACTGTTTTTTATTTTTCCTTTAAAATACACAATAGTTGAATTCAACATAGAAATTCAAAGAAATTACACTTTTCTTCATTTCTCCTTTAGTTCCTATAGTTTTCACTTGTATATCAATATATGAAATGTTGATGAAAATTCCATGAACGATGGTTTTAACGATAGTATCAGTTAAATTAATATTCTGGTTTTTGTCATCACATTCGAGTAACAAACTTGAAAAATAACTTCTTATTTTCAATATAACATCCTCCATTAAAAAAGAAAACAAATATTTCTAATGTGATTTTTCTTTCAGCTGTTCTTTAATTCCTAGTACTAAGTATTTAGTCTTATTTTCATTTGGACTAATTTTTAGAGTGGTAAAAATAAATAGGAGAATCAGGTCTTCAAATAAATTCATCCGTTCTATTTGAGAAACGAAAGATTTTTTTATTCGATTACTATTTCATGCAACTTTCAAAAATATAATTCAAAACTTTATCACTTTTCATTCAAGTAACTTTTTCCTTATTTCCAAACAACAATAGCAAATAAACCTGAAATGCTTTTAAATCGGAAAAATTCCTATTTGTATCCAAATACTATAATTATGCAATATGCAATTAATCTTTAAAGCTATTTTCGCAATTCACTCAAGTTTTGAATCTAAATGCTTCTCTATTCTAATAGTCTCAAAATAGTACACATTTTCAAAAGTTATAAGCAATCACATAACTTACTAAGCCATATGATTTAATTTGACTGTTTACTTTATCATTACTTTCTCACATCAAATTGATTAGGATCTAGACAGACGAATTTAATGTGTACCAAACCCAAATACATAATGATCATGGATGGTCTCGAAACTAATATATTTTTAACATACAATTTATGCCTATAAGAAATAAAGGAAAGAAAATATTAAATATTTTAACTTTTTATTATGTAATTGAAAGCACCTTATATTTATAAAATTCTTTTTAAAGAAAAAAATAGCAATTTATTTTTACTCCATCGAGATAAATTGCAGATGTTAGACTACTTTTATTAAATGACCGCTTATTCACTTAATCTAGATATATATGAAGCATCTTAACTAATAAATTAAATATAAATAATTTCAACAGCTTTATCCCCTATTTTACTTTCTTTTGATATGAAATATAGAAGAAATATTGTAATCTCTAAAAATTCGAATTCGAGAGGTTGACAAATCTCCACGCTTTAAACTCTTTGAATCTGAAAAACATATTTTTGGCATAATGTCTGCCTATGAGCACGATAACTCAAAAAGGCTTTCAGATGCTTGTTTGAAATTTCGTATATGAACTAATGATAAAATTTGTAGATTTGTGTCAAATTTTGAATAAAATCCATTCATAACAAGCCTGTCTGTATGGGGCTTTTCGATTACAAGTGAATTCAATAACTCCAAAACATAAAGAAATATGTAGATAACATTTGATACTCAAGTTTAGCACCTAGACTATTGATTCCTAACAAATTTTGAATCTAATCTGTGAAAGGATTCATCGTCCGTCAATTTATACTTTCGCATACATCTAAATGCAATAACTCATAAATGAATACATTTAAATCGATGAAAATAGGTGTGTGAACTCTTGACTGCAACTGTAGTTATGTGACAAATTTTCGTATTATTCAAGAGACAAAAAGGTGTTCAAAATACATATTGGCGTAATGAATGCAGTAAAATGATAGAATCATGCCAAAGATCTATATTTCATAACTTTTGTTTGCAAATGTAATGAAAAGTAATTACAGCCTTGTCCAAGATCCATAATTTTATACCGGATGAGGAGACCTTAATTAGAGAAATTTTCGCAAAAACCGCTCTTTTTGGTTTAATAAAGCTTCAATGGTAAAAACTTTTTTTGATGTTGAATTATACTACTATTTCTTACATTCTTTATTTTCTTTTAAATCTCTAAATTCCATATTCAAACGAAGGAAATATGAGTTACATATTTCAGAAATGGTGTAAACTTGAGTATCAAATGTTATCTACATATTTCTTTATGTTTTGGAGTTATTGAATTCACTTGCAATCAAACAGCCACATATAGACAAATTTGTTACGATTCATGTTTCAGAAATGTTGTACGATTCTGCTTTCTGATGTTGATTCAGTAATTTAATGGTTTTAAAGTTTAGATAATAATCGACAAATAGGTTTAACTAAACTTAGATTCCGTATCAGGGGCATGAAATACAATCAGAAAATAATAAAAATATGGAAGTGAAACCTTTTAGTGTACGAAAAATATATAAATTACTGTTTTAATAATAATTAATATTTATTTATTAATCATGGTTAATTGTTGGCTCAAAAAGAAATCATAAAAGCGAAAGATTTTGGAAGTATTCCTTACAGAAATTGTTAAATATTACAAAAAAGCTCTAACTATTCATTAAAAATTAAAAACTTTATAAAAATTCAAATTTATAAAATATTTCTATTAGAGTCTCACTTTCTGCTTTAAACTTACATAATTTTAACTTTAATTAATTAATTCTTGTCTTACATTTAATTAAATTAATTCTTTTTTACATTTTAGCTCTTTATCGTGTTTTTGCTGAAAAAAAAATCAGTATTGCTTTTCAGAATGTTCGCAATATAAGCCTCATTTCCAATATAATCCTAAATTGAGATCATTAACAAGATACAATTTTATGTAAATTATAAATAAATGTTAAATATAGGAATTAAGTCAAATAAAGAAAACTGTTTTGATCTACAGGCTATTTTTATATATCATATAATCTGATTTGTTTGCAACAATAGTCAAAAATAACAGATAGTGAACAAACATAATATCAGATTAAGGTTACTATTACTTATTAAATATTCCACAAAAGTGATTTTTTTTTCAAAGGTTTTATTTGATTCCCTTTACTTCTAGAAAAAATTTCTTCTTTCATAATTAGTTTTTATTTTAAAAACTGTAGCTTTCTAATAACAACTTATGTAAATCGAAAGTTCTAGTAAAAGTTCATTTTGAAGCTTCTTTTTTACCACATCTTCTTGATAGTGATGAGAGTACAATGTACATTTTTGTTGATAAAGATTTATTCCGAAATATTAGATAAAACTTTCTATATCGTTCACTGTAAGTAAAAAACATATGCTTACTAAAAGTCGTAAATTACGATTGAAAGCACTTTGCAGTTCAGTGCACTACGATGTATTTTTCTCGTCGCAAGGAAGAATAAAGAATATGTCCTTCGTAATATGGCGTCACAGTATTAAAGCAATTGCTCTTATGAAATCAGACAATTTTATACCATTAAAGATGTGTGAAATGAAAGCAATTTATGCAATCATAGTAAATCATATTTTTTAAATATTAAATTTATAGATCTTCAATACTTTCCGATTCTTTTTTTTTCCAATTTTTAAATGATATAGCTTATGATATTTTCACAATATTCCAGTGATACTAGTTGTAATAATTTGATATTACTTGGGCAGATGTCACCAAATGCATTGTGTTTTATTAAATCCTGTTGCTTATGTATGTTAAATGAAACTAATTCACTGGTTATTTCACAAGTCACTCATGAAAATTTTGTATACAGGGAAGTTGTAACCCACTAGAAACTAAAAGGTTTCTACTTTAGAAAAACAATAGTAATTATTGGGTTTCGATTATACAAATGCATTTATATTATTAAAATTATTACCATACTAAGATATTTTGAATCAGAGATTCACCTTCATTAAAAGAATGCTACTGTGTTCTAGCAGTTATATATAGATATATAGTTATAGCTAGTCTAGCAGTTATATATAGATTTACTCTAGCAGTTATATATAGATTTGTGCGCATATATGCAAGGTGTTCCTTAAACAATTTTCTCTGCTAAAATACATATATAGATGCAACTAATAATCATAATGAAATCAGATCTACTAGAGGTATGAGGAGCTCTGGGGAAAATAAATAGTTTCGAAAATCGCTAAAGTAGCAAATATCGTCATGAACGGAAGGTCAGTACTTTGGAAAATGTTGCATATGAGCCAAAGAACTTTCATGTTGATTAACAAAAGATGATTTTTTTTTAATTGCATACGGTAATTCGTCTATGTATGTGTAATTTTTGCATTTAAACGTTAAAAATATTACAAATTCCATTTTTTGTGCGTGTTCATGACAATGAATGACACACTTTCAGTTCCAACCGTACCAAGATACTATTTTCTCAGAAAAATTTTCCTCTCCCCCCCCCCCCCCCCTTTTTTTGTTTCGTACTTTTTTAATCCCCCCTCCCTCCCAGAGTTCAGATAGAAATTAGGTTTTATTTCGTTCATAAATTCTGGCTACAAAAGTCTCCAAACAGCGTAAGTTATTTTATGGCAGTTCTTGGTCTCACCCACAAAGCTTGGCTTGTCACCAGGAAAGTAAGGTCCCTCGACCCGTAAAAAGAAACAAAACATAATTACCCGAAAAGTTTCAGTGCTAAAGATACAGCAATATTTCAGCTATTTCTCAACGTCATAACACAGGCATTGTAACATTTTTCAAAGAGGATATAAATTTTTATATTTCAGTGTCATTCACCTGAGAATGGGGCCAGCGTGAACAAAATTGTCTACAAATCATTGTCTGTGAGGAAGTGAAAACCAGTAAGAATTTCATTAATGACAAGAATAGGTAGAAGTCATTGAATACAATACAGAAGTCATTGAATACAATACAGAAGTCATTGAATACAATACAGGATGGATGGCCAGCCAGCTTCCAGTGGAAACTGCTCGTTATTTGTATGCTGAAATATTGAGTTTCGTTTGTTTTTTCTTTGAGCCTCTATTGACAGCTTATATTCTTAGTTTTTGGTTTTATATATTCTTGATATGGTTCTTGGTTCTATATATTAGTTAAATCACAATCGCATTTACAAACCTCGGTTAAGATGAAGATATCTGAAACTGTTAGTGGCTAAAGTTTGTTTATAATAACCGTTCAAATTATTAATAACAAAAAAATCAACTAGAGCTCTATATTCATGTAGAAAATTAAACGATAAAACTCTACTGTTATCAAGAAGAAATGATTTGATTCTCACAAAGAGTCATTGCTTACTCTGGAAAAGTTATTTCATGTTCACCTATGTACTAAGTGTACAGCGCCGATTTAGTTTTCATATCCATATGAATTTTATGAGAGGAAAAAATAAAATGACGTCACTACACTACATAAGAAACTGTCACGATAGATGTAAGCAAGCATGCACAGTTATTTTTTGTGAATATGAATTCACAGAATATGAATTCCATATTACTTGATATTATTATGTCATTTTCAGCAACAAACCATTTAAGACACGACAACAACAACCATTTAAGAGAGGACTGAGATACCAAGGACCATGTCTGATAATGTGTCAGATATTCAAGTCGTCATAATGCAGATTCCAGGAAAGTCACATTAGTAACACTGCCGCGTAAAGATTAAAAGTAAGTAAAGATCATATAATATTTCGAAATTTTGAACTTTTTAATAATCAAATAATAATTTTTCATTTAAAAAAAAAGAAAAACAATTCCACCAAAAAACAGAGTATTGTTCGATCCGCAACAATTTAAAAAAATACCCCAAAAATTCGAAAAATTTCCAAATTAAACTAATCGAAATAAAAATTGAATTCTGAATGTAAGTAAAAAAGCACTAAATAACGAAATAAAATTATGCAAGAAAAAAGTATTCAATAAAGTCAACACAGCATATTTCCTGATATATGTTTAAAAAAAATTCTTTGAAATATATACAGTAACAGAAAATAAATACTAAAATTTGTATAACAATAAAAAATTTGTAAGATCATAACTATTCCGTATTAATTCATTAAAAATATATTTATCTTATGCATTCTTACACATTCCATTTCAAATTCCTTGTTCTTATACTCTGAAAAATTTTAAAATCATCTCCATAACGCGGGAAGCGATCGTCAGGAAATTCCCACGGAAAAGGAGCTATCAATCACTGCTGCAACTTCTTGATTACGTCATTTTATGACGTGCTAAAAACGATTAGAGCTTTTAAAGAGGTTTCATATAGACATGCAAAAAGAAAAAAACATATTTAAGTTTCGCCGCTCTTGCGAAATCTTTTTTTCAATAAAATAATTTTATGAACTGCATGCGATATCCATTTGTATGCTAAAATATATCACGTTTAAGGATTGTTAAATGAACTCTGAATTGTTAATGAACCTTTTTACAATTCTTCTCCACGTAAGTAAATAAAGCAGTTAAAAAAATAATCTATTTTTCTTTAAAGAGTCGTAGCCGAGGTTTGCAATAAGTAAATTCTTTAAGGGATATATATTATTTATGGTTTTTTTAATAATAAAGTACTAAAATGTCAACTTTAATTTAATTCAGTGCTGTTCATAATAATTTTGGACAAAATTATTAACTTTTAGTAAAATAAGCATCTTTACATTTAATTCTGTAAACTAGAAATAAAAGTTAAGAATTTAAGGCAGTATAAAGCTCAATGTATTCAGAAGTATTCTTTTCAGACTTTTGTTAATTATGGCAGTAACCAGATTAAACTATTTTTTATTTATGGTAATGGAAAGTGATTAATTTATTCATACCTGTTCAATTTAAAAAAAGTCAGTGAGGGCGGTCTTTTGGATATTTTCTCGCATACTATGTAATAAATGTACTTCTGCATAATTAACCATATGCCATAGCAGAACAATAATAACGAAATAACCTATTACAATGCTAACTTTTAAAATTTTACTGGCAATTAATCACTAGGACTATGTTAGTATGCAAGTACCAGAAAAACAATGTGTATTTGATTGTTATTTTTTTTCATACACTACTAATACAAATTGTAAAATTTCGGTCTCGAAATTTTGATGTCTCGAAAAATTGACTCTCTGATCCAAAAAATTGAATTTTTGGAATTATATTCGATTGTTTGTGAACACGAAATAATTCAAAATTCTTATTTGATTGATGAAATTCCGTGCCTGATGGTTACATAAAATTTCCAGATTTTTAACAAATTTTAGATGCAGGAAGTCCATTGTTATTTTGGTTTCAGCACAAAAGAGCAGGTAATAAAGAAAACGAAACAGTCTTTTAATTCATAGAAAATTTTAGCATCTAGTGCAGATATTAAGTTTTGAACCACATCCGTCAAAGAGTTGATCATCAGCGTATCTGCACAATCGCAAGTATATAAATGCAATACCTCAAAAATGAAACGATATAGATAAATGTACGATAATCAAAAGTTTGTTTAAAATTTCCAATTTCCAAAGCAGCACTCATTTTTGATGTCATAATTGAAATAAAAGTCACAAAAGTATTCATTTTCGTAAGTCAGATATCTATTTTTATGTTAAATTGTATCATCTTTATTGGTTCACATAATGCTCACCAATGAATTACTTTCTTACAGTTATGCTATGCGGATGTCAAATTAATAATAAATGTTGATTAAAGTTAATGACTAATTAAATTCAATAATGCTTTAATTGACTTTGGCCCGTTTAGCATTAATATATTTTGCATATATTTGCAGTATTACAAAGTTAGAGTAATTTAGTGATAGCATAAACATTTTCCAAGATTTAAATAAGAACACCAGGTATCAAGAATGTTACTAAAGAGGAAATAATAGAAAATAAAAGTTCCTTATTTAAATTCACTAATATAAACTAAGCAAAAAGAATTTTAATGTTATATTGCTTTTCAATTAGAAAGATTGCGGAAGTAATTTATTTTAAATAATAATAAATAAGGTTAAAAAATTGTATATATTAATTTTTATTCAGTCTTACGTGTTATATATAAAATAGAAAAGAAGTACATAGAAAATATAGTCTAAATTATCATAATCCCTTAAGGTCCTTCCAAGATTAAATAATTCAAATGTTGAATAATATTAAGAAATTTATTTAAGAAACAACAGTATTTTTTATAAATTTATCGATATACAAAATATACATTTTAAAATTATATTAAATGTCTCAAAGAAAGTTCTATGTTTTCTTAATTTTCGATTAATGCTTCCATTTGTGGATCAGGTTGCTTATATTTACTTTTGAGTTAATCTGGATTGCTTAAACCTGCAGCAAGACGGATAATACTAATTCCTATCTTATCCTTCTATTAAATCCATTTTATCTAATAGAAAAACCATCATTGACGCTCTCATGGTTTTGCTCAGAGTATTCCTAATCTAAATACAAAAGGAATTAAATATGTACAACATATTCGACACCTGAAAGCCCTAGTGGAATATTGCACGAACATAAAAAAATATGGAACTGTGTTCTATGGATTTTCACATAATCTTGAAAAGTAAATGTTATATATTTTTAAAAAATTTGAATTTGGTTAATTTTGGCTTTTAAAAGTAGGGTTATTTTAAAAGGCCATGGTTTAAAGTTCCGCAAAATTGCTGTGTGTACTAAATATTATAAATTAAAAATGAAAATTTTGTTTTTAAGGTTATTAATAAAAATTTATAAATACTTTTTGAAAGAAATTATTTGTATCCCTTACATTTCCACACACTTAGAATTTAAAAAAATTCGAAAACAAGCAAATATTTAATGACGTTCAAATAACTTAAAAAATAATAACATCATCGATTTTTAATGGCATGCACAGCGTAAAAACCATTGTAAATATAGAATTTAAAAGTATGCTTTTCAACTTTAAATTTTGCGCAATCCAAATTTAAGTCTCGAATAAGGTATTTTCACGTAAATTTCTGTAGTTATATAAGTAATCTCATTTATAAAATTCACAACTTTGCTTATATAAGATTGTTTACAAGTTATTTCTGCTACAATCACTTCAAGAAATCCACCTGACTTTTGAGGATATTTTTCAGTCTTGTACTGCTACATGTTTTGAATTATGATGTGATGGATAACAGTTCTTCTCTTTCATCACATGCTGCAATCTCTGGTGGAATTTATTCTCAAATACGCACGAGAATAGTTAAAATACGAAGTACATAGAATAAATATTGTAATATTCAAAAAACTCTATTTTTATTTTGAAATTTTTGCCTTCATTTTCTTGCGTATTTAAATGCTGTAACTTAAAACACACAATCAGTTAAAGAGAAGTAATTATGACTTTTTTCACAAATAATGTGGATAGTTATCAAATTTTTGACAAAATCTTATTTTAACTCTATTAGCTCAAGTTATTGTTATGTATCTCCACAATATAGTTCGATACTCTGAATGCCATGCAAAATTTTACGGTATCTTAATGATATTTTCAAGCATTCTGTGCCAATAATGATCTTCCTGAATATTTTTTCTTCAATTTTTAAAATTTCAAATAAATGAGGAATATTTTTACAACGAAGAAAAAAAATTTTTTAAGTCAATTAGTGCTTTTACTTTTAGGCATGTTGACATTCCTTCCATTTTAAACATCATTTGTGTGAAGATTATTATTCCAATTATCAGGGATAAATTTTGATTGTCGAAATAAAATTAAATGTCAAAACATAACAATCAAATTGAAATAATCAAATTATTTTTTAATTAAAAAGGCTAATTAAAATAAAAATAATTTAAATAAAGATATACTGAATTATTACCAGAAATAATCAAAATCAAGCAGCAGGAATAAAAGTTAATACTGAAGATAAGTAGTCAGATAACTATGCCTTTTAATCTTGAAACTATGCCTTTAATCTAAGAAAACTATGCCACGAAAAATACTGCAAAGTTTTAACATTAGTTAAAATCATAATATATTATGAATGTCATTAAAATTCTAATTAATTATTAAAGTATCAACTGTTACATTCCCAAATTTATTGAGAAAGAGGATAAAGAAAATGTATATTTTACATGCATTTACTCATTTTTTTATATTTTAATTAATGCAAAGTGATGACGCAGGAATAAATTCATAATCGCATGTACATCTGATATGTTATTCGTGAATATTATGAAATATAACTATATACTTTATTTAATTTTTATTTTTAACAGTTGATAATTTAATTCCTACATTTTAAAAGAAGTTAAATAAAAAAAAATCAGATTCATCTTGGAATTTTAAAAGGATAATTATTGTAGGCTAGCATTCCATCTGTAAATTATAGCATTCGTGATACAATATGTGTGATTAAAAATCATGCAAAATGCACTACTGGGCACATCATTAGAAAGCTCACATATTTGACTGTCAGATACTTCCAGAGAAGATAAAGATTTTAATCTTAGTTTCTATTTAAAATTTAAAATTTTTTATAGATGCATTATGTATCATGCATTACTGAATTATGTAAAATTTTTAAAAAAAAGGTAACGGTTTTGGGCGTCATAATGTAAAATAATTATTTTTTAACCGTTCTACGATTTAAAAAAATAAATTTTCCCCAATATTAATTCCATTTAAGTGAAGTGCTTCCGTTAATTAATAAATTTTTCAAAATATTTTTAAGTACATTTTCCTTTTATTATTTTAATTAATTTATTTATACACATATAGGTTGTGGTAATATCAAATATATTTTTTTACAAATATTATTGCTGTTATAACAATTATGAATAAATTTTAAAGAGGGAAAAAGATAAGAAAATCAAGCATGAAAAATTATTCTATGATGTTTGGATTAACTGTTGGAATCTCTTCAAAGTTCATTCTAATTCAAATATTTTCAAGTTTTTTAAGATTAAAAGGAATAAAATAATTTATTAAACAATATAAAATATAAATAACTATATACATTTTAAATCCTTTCTTTATATATTTGATTTAAAACATGATAATAAAATATTCAAATCCTTTAAAATACAATACTATATATTTTTAATTCATGTGATTTCAGTATACTTAAAAGATATAATTTCAATAATAATCTTACCCATCGTTATTAAACCCATAGCTAGTCATTTCTATTCTTTGACATCTAGGAATCATTAAAATAAGGTACGCACACGTTTGTATCAACTCTGAGGCACATAACGCCCCAGCCAGGAATTTGGCCCCTGGCTTAAATTTCCATATCAAGTAGCCTCCAATAGTCATGGATATCATTACAGCTCCAAGTGAAGGCGGACCTTGAAAAATATTTTTATTAAAAACGTTTTACAGTTATTTCGAAATACAAATTCAATTTTTTTAAATAATCACACACGAAAATGTTTGTAACTTATTTATTGTATCAAAATCTACAGTAAATTTGAATTTCAATTAGTTTCAGTTCAATTCATGTTTAAAAGTTTTTAATTGTTCGAAAATATATTATTAATTACTACTTCATGTATTTATATAATTTATTATTTTTTTATTTCAGAAAGAGAACTGAATAAAACGATGTGATTTATAAAAATCAAAATTAGTTCATCAGACATGAATCTCATATGAGTGGCAGGAGTGTATTTTCCCGAAAATCTTATTATATGAATAACTGCAAATTGTTTTATTTAAAAGGATATCTTTTTTGTTCATTTTTCATAAAGATGATAAGTACTGAATTGTATTTTTATTACTTTTCAAACGCGTTATTTGAGACATTTCATTGTGGTATAAGGATCATATTGTCTTTTTTCGAAAGAAAAAAAAATGGCGTCTTCCAAATCTTTATATATATATATATATGGTTCGACGTGCTTATGGCGAATCAAATTTATTTTATAACTTTATTCAGTGCTCTATTGATTTATTTCGGTTTTTAAAAGGAAAACTATGCTCATATTTACTAACATAAAACTGGTAAAGAATATAGCTTTGACAAAATATGAATTTAAACACTATACATTTGCTCGAACTCTATTTTATAGTACAAAATTGTTCCAAATATTTAATTCATTGATATAGAATTGCTATAAATATTTTAAATATTTAAAATGAAAATTACAAATCATAATATTTCTTAATAGAATTGACAAAATTACACAAACATTATTACTAAAGAACCACTGTAAAAAAAATTATTGAGTAATTGTGTTCTTAATTTTTTAATCCAAAAGATAGCGAAACGAATGCCGAATTAATGAATATAATATATTTATTATTTCTGAATTAGTAATGCAAGTTAGCAATCAAACATATTATATTCGATTGTTATCAAAGTGGCGTCACGGAAGTAAAAAGTTCAATTGGTTTTCATGTTCCATAAATTAAAATTGACAATTACTATTCAACACCAGATTTTTTTTGGAGGGGGGGGCATAAAGGAATGTAATTATTGTAACGCCAGTTGTAGATATTGATACATTCAGAATTACAATCACAGATACTGTGACAGCTGTCAATAGATACTGTGTGATATCTATTATGACAGCTGAAATTTTGAACAATATTAGATGAGAGTGGAAATACCATCTTGACATTTTTTGAGCTACCAAGAGTGTTTACATTGAAATTTTCTGATTTTAAAAGGGAGTATTAAATAAAATCTATAAACATTTTTACAATACATCGAAGCAACAATAAGCCAAGTTACTTTTTTTTTACAGATAATTATGTAATCTGGGAAAGAATTTGTGACAACCCTGCATATCTCAAGGCTTCATCTACATTTTTTAAGTACATATAATGCAAATTTAATTATATAAAAGATAAAAAACAAATAACTTTTATGATTTTTTAATTCAAAAATGAATAATTTTATTCAATTTTTCGAATGAATGTAAAGGTAAAAACATAAGATAATATATGTGAAATAGTGGAAAAGAAATGTTTTAACAAAAGCTATGAAAATGCATATTGTAATAAAAAACAAATGGCGATAGGAAAATAACTAAATGAAATGTATTGAAAATTGCCATTTTTATCTTTTCATATTTTTTTAAGTCAACGAATTTTTTAAAAGTTCGCCCAAAAGGAAGTGATTTTTCTCCCCGAAAAATTATATTTTTTAATACATTTTGTTAATGAATTTTAAAAAATAAATTGTTCCAAATCCTTATTTATTTATTTATACTGATAAATGATGATTTGGGAACAAAGATAAATATCTGTATTTAATTTTATGAACACAATTT
Organism: Argiope aurantia; assembly: GCA_026543865.1. Classification (NCBI taxonomy): domain Eukaryota; kingdom Metazoa; phylum Arthropoda; class Arachnida; order Araneae; family Araneidae; genus Argiope; species Argiope aurantia. Next base: position 84,652 of record JAPMOR010049055.1, on the reverse strand, counting down.
AATAACGAACTCTCTATTAGAGCCAAATGAAATTATTAGAGACTTAAATGAAAAAATATTTTACTACGAAACTGAGTATTGGTGTGAATTATTAAAGACTTTAATGAAAAAGAATTTTACTATAGAAGTGAACATTCTTGTACAATAAATTCGTATAGATCAGCAAACTTGTATGGGTATTCATAGAAAAATAAACGGATTATAAAAATTTTCAATGGATGTAAAAGCCAAAAAGAAAAAAATAATTAACCAATTTGAAAATTGGATAAAAACACCATGATGAGTTTTCAAAGAGAAATAATAAAAATACCCTTTTATTTTATCCTTTATATGATATGATTAGTTTTGAAACATAATCTTAATTATAAAGCTATGGCTAAAGGGCTCAACTATGATTAGTTTTGAAACATAATCTTAACTATTAAAATATTTTAAATTCTTTTTATAAGTATTAGTTATTATTTTATTATTAGAGCATATTCATGTAATAAAAATGTAAAAAAAAATGTCTTATCAATAATTATGGAAAAAAAATGTTATTATAATAACATCAAAATTCAAATAAATCAAATTAAATTTCATTCTATAACATTATCTTTTATAAAGCACTAAAAAAATATTTTATCTAGTGAAATTGTTTAACTTCATGAAGAAAATATTTTTTTTTCCTTTTGAGTTTAATGTTAAAGTCAGTCTTTCTTTGATATGTATTTATTTTTTTAAAAAAATTATTAATAATATTCAAATTGAAAAATGTAATTCTTGTCTTACTTTTATTTAAAAAATTAAATGACTTTGAAAGTTTTATAAATGCGTTTGAACACTTACAATGATTTAAGAACCTTTTCAAAACACATTAGAGCAATATGATGAAGTGAAAACATCAAATGTGCAAGGTGAAGAAAGACAAGTTGGTAAAGTAATAAAGATCTCAAGTCATTTAGCTTGTTAGAGAATAACAAGTTTTTTTTCATTATTTTATCATTGAGTTTGACCTTCAGACATCATTTTCATCTTCTTATTTACAGCACTTAGAAAATAATCTTACCTGATATTAAACTAGAGGTTGATGCTGACAATCTGAACTGGTTCTCCATGTACCTGGGGAGCATTATGTAATGTCCAAATGATCCAAAAATGCCCATTATGGCGTTTATGACTAATAGACAATATACTGGATTCTTCGCCAATCTTTTCAGAGCAGCAAACAGACCTAGATAATAAAAATATTATTTTCTACATACTTTATTATTAGCAGAGATATTATTGATATTTAAATTGATTTTAACAGAAATTTTATTGTTTATATGAAGAAATAAATGCATATTATTTTATTTATTTAAATTGATCATAAAATCATAATTCATCCATTAAGAAATAATAATGAGGTATTATTATATTTTAATTGGATTTGTTTTTATTTAAATAATTGATAATAGTAAAATTAAAGAAATGGAATAGATTATTATACTTATATCGCTATATTGTCATACTTATTTAAATCCTTATATCGCTCTTTTAATGCACCAACTATATGCAAATAAATCTTTCACCTCAAAAAATTTGCATTTGAAGTATTCATAAAACCAAAAAGAAATTTTAAAATGGCTTCTATATGTATTTCTGTCAATAAATATAAAAACGATAACTTGCGGATCAAAAGCAATTCAATAATTTGCATTTGTAGAAATGCCATATCAGAATATAATCTCATTAATAAATAAAATAGAATGAAATTTGATGAATGATATCTTATTTTACTAATATTTTCTATGATTGCAAAATGATTGTTATTTCAGCAAATATTCACAACAAACGATTATTGTTGGCACTATTTATTAATAAGAATATATAATATTTATTTAAATGAGGCACAAAATCAATAAAACATTTTACCACCATTTATGTGTAACATTCTTTAGTGTTAATATATAAGAAATTCGAGAAAAAAACTCTCCTAATTTTATATACATTGAGTGGACAAAGTTATTAGCACAATATAGGGTCACAGCAATGATTAATACTACTAACTATTTGAACAATATAGATTTCTGACAAAAGTAAAAAAGGTTTCTGCGTATCGCTAATAACTTTTTATTAGAAAAAAATACGTTTTTAATCTGATAAGCATTTTCCTAGACGTTGTTTATTAAATGACGTTTACAGAAAACTATATACAAACTGTAAATTAAAATTGTTACCTGAACCTGATTTCTACACACAGAGATACAGACATATTATTCAAATTGGAAATATACCCTAAATGACGTAAACAATTAAATTTTATGCTTGTTAAATCAATAAAAAGGTAATTCTTAAAAAGTAAGAGTTTTAAATCTTTACATTTTCCTCCGGTGCTATCATTCATGTTCAGTAATATATTTTTAATATATTAAATACTGAACAAAAAGATTTTTTTCTCTTTTGTGGCCATTTACGGAATAGTTATGCAGCATTGTATTTTAGAATTTCCACATTTTCTAAAAGTAGTTACTGATATGTGTTAAAATAGAAAGTTCAAAGCTACATAACTCACCTAGTTTTAGACTAGAAAAGGTTTTTTTATCTTTAAAATATCAAATGTGTCAAAAATATTTTTAAAAATATTACAAGACCCACAGATGATATGAAAATGAATTTTAGATGTCGTAATTATTTTCTGCGATCCATTCTGCTATTGAAACAACATCAAATATATTTCCTTTTATCATTTACAGTATTTTTGCACTTTAAAGTATATGTTCATTTAAAATAATTTTAATTTAATTATTAGACTGCAATCACAGTGCATTCCCCGAATATTAGCATTCGTTATTTTCTCAACACAATAAGGTATAATTTTTCTTGCTTAGTCCATGCATCTGCTTTACTAAAGTTTTGTTTTGATTAGATTTCTTTCTCATTCAAATATTTAACAATATTTCAAATTATTTTTAGCACATAAAAAATAAGAAGAAATTTGAAAATTTCACTCAATGAACACTTCGAGTGAATTTTTATGTTTCATAATCATTTTCTCATTAATAAGCTATTTATTCTTCTAAAACTTCAAACTGAAATTTATTTATCTGATTCAAAATGGCTATATATTATTATTAATAAGCTGATTAATTTAAGAATAATTCTACTGTTACTGATAGTTTATGTAAAAATCAGTTCAGTCAACATGAAATACATAGCATCCTGTTGTTATACATTTAGCAAATGGTTTTACTATTGGGATATACCATTTTATTTTTTATTATGATAATAAAAACCGGTAAATTCTTTTTTTGAGGCCGGCATCAATTATTTATGCAAATAGAAAGTGATCCTTCCTTGCATTGGAATATTTTTTTAATTTGTAGAACACTTTTAGTACTGAAAAGAAATAACCTATTATTTAGCAGAAACATAACATTTGATTGGAAGTTTCACACACATAAAGATTTGTTTTGCAGCACTGACTATTGCTGAATTCCACAACAATTTTCGGAATAGTTCTACAGAAGTTGCAAGGACTGTTAGCTTTATTTCATTCAAATTTATACTTTTTTTACATTTGAATTATTTATGTTAAAAGCATTAAAAGATAAAAGTTTGAAATAGTAGATCACTAAATTATAGCTACAAATTTTATTACAGTTTGATTTGACTAATAACTTTTGATTGCTAGCTAGTTTACTGAGAATATTCGTTTTGTGTTTGGCTTCAATTAAATCTCTGATGCACAATTTGATGCAATTAATCCCATTATAAAATTGTATTATGCGTCAAATTCTTAAAGACATTAAAAGCTTTGTTATTTTAATAGCTATATATCTGTTTAGTTTATTATGCACACAGACTTTCTCCTAAGTTCCATGTCGTTGTAAAATGATTGAAAATTTGAATTGTTTGGTACGCCAATCCAAATTACATATTGTTCTTTTGAGATAGTGTGATTTCGTATTTCATTTCTCTTCTAGATTACAAATAAGATAAACAGAATCTTGCTTCCTTAGCTTACAAAAAGTGGGAAATAAGTGATTAAATATTTTGTGTGAATTTCACAGCAACAATGAACCCTATTGTTGAGAATTCGTCACAAAAATCTAAATTTAAAAAATTGTAAAATTCAGGATAGCAGCTAAATTGACATCATTTATGTTTTTTTTTAATTATTAATTTTTAAAATGGAGTAAAAATCCGTTTTGTACAAAAATGTTTTAAGGATTTTTCGGTGAAAAATGCCAAAATTTCTCTTTGTTTTTAATTAATTAAAATAACTTTCCAACATTTGCATATGCACACTCCAAATTATTTCTGTGTCATGTTTGATAGCTCTAAGTCAAGAATTCTGACCTTTAAAGAGACAATATACACATTTTTCTTTCGCATTAATAGAGGTGCCACTCATATCTTCATTTCATTATTTTCGATGTAGATTAGGGATTTTATGAAAAGTTTATAGGCTAATGCTAAACTTTATAGGCAAATTTTGGACTAAAATTTATAGGCTAATGATATCAACTATTCAATGCTATTCAAAAGAATTTTTTTGATTTGTTTTTCACAAAACAAGGATAAATTTTTCAGAAATGCAATAAATATCTCCTTTAAATAAACAGATTACCATTATGTGATGCATTAAACTTCCTTTGCTTTGAACGCATTTTCTTGATTACGAAATAAAATTTTTGTATTTTGAAATCATTTTCTATGAAAATTCATTTTTATTTCCTTTTTTCCTCCTTTTGAAATAATTGTATTTTTAGTGATCAGTACGGTATTAATTTTTAATCAAATTAATATTTCTAAGAATTAAATCTGATAAACTGCAGATTAGTTTGCTTCATCAAAATGTGTATGCAATTCAGTAACAAATTCATTGAAAATATATTTTTTTAATTTTGGAAATATCATATTTATTATTAGTATCATTTGAATGAAATGAGTTGATTCATATCATTTCATTTTCTTCTGCAACGGAGTTATATTCAAATTTTTATTAATCTTCTTAGTTTAAGTGGCATAAAAAGTATAGATTCATCACATGTCTAATTTCGAAAAAGACAAAACGTTATTGCTTTTATAACACTTTTTAAATCTAGCACAATGAGTGGCTTAACAAATAATGATTGGTACAATAGCCATTTGATGTTAAGATGCCTATTAAAATTAAGGAGGGTAAATTAGTTATTAAACTTGGTGCCACATATAAAGAAGGCGAAGAGTTAAACTGTAAGTTATCTATAAAAACAATTTAAATGATGGTCAATTACATTTTTCCAAAGATGTGTATTATCAGACATCTAAACGAAAGTGGTTCAAAATAATGAGGCTTATTTTGAAAACTTCGCATTACTTTTACAAAACTTGTGCTTTATGTGTCACAACTAGACGTGAACTTTCCGCACATAGCCTCAAATACGAGAATAACCTTTCTAAAAAAATTGTTTCCTTAAAAGTGATATTATTAATAATCCCTCAAATGTTTCAAAATAAAGGATATATTCTCAGTTTTAATAGAAAATATTGTTAATCATACTCTTCTACGCTAATAAATTTAAAAATAACCTACAAATAATTAAGTAAATCCTTTACATTTTAAATGCTTCTCGCTTGAAACTCTAACTATTCCAGAGAATCATAGAAAATTCAGAAATGAATACATTAATAAAGCTATATTAAATTACCATTACATCTAGTGAAAGAGTTTGAAGTTATTTTCAAACAGTAACTGGCATTTTCTTCAGCAAAATTAATGAAAGAGAGGTAAAAATTAATATACATACAAACTATATATTTGTACTTACCAGCAAAACTAGTTGCCAATTGGTTATCTTCATCAGATTTTGAATAATCAACTGTGCCTGGCAGTCTTCGGGGAAAGAGGGAAATTGGGATGGTAAAAATCAGCAACAAAACTCCTTGAACGAGAAATCCCATCCACCAGCACCCAATCCAACGAGGATCTGACGTTTCAAATCCAGGATCAACTGAAATTCAAGTAGAGATTAATAAAACTTAGAAATACAATAACCATCTTGGAATTTGACACAACATATTTTGACGGTAATAAATTGCTTTACAGACTAAGCAATGGATATTTTAAGTATCGTTCGACGCTTTTATTTCATTTTTAAAGCGATAAACTCTTCAATTATTCGTCTGTATACTTTAAGCTCCAACAATTATGATCTATTTTCTCCATCACAAAAACAAAATTCTCCTTAATATTTTTTTTTATTTCCCATATCTACATTGTGCTTAAATCAAGTACTAATTTACACTTCTATTTTTTTTTTTTTTTTTTTTTTTTTTTTGCAAATTTCATCTCATTTAGATTTAAATGCCTCGAAACGTAACTGCTACTTGTACATAGCAGATAAGAATATACTTGTGAAAAAATTGTAAACAATAAAAAATAGCAGTCTCAGTAAAAATAAAATTAATGGATCATTTTTTTCCACTGTTACAAAATAATTTTAAAAATTTATAAATCATGATTAATTAACTAATTTTCATATACCTGTTAAAAATTATTTCTTTACCGGAAAAATTGTTTCCTTTTTACAAATTTTATCTCTTCTCATTTTGTTAATTACCTTGAAAAATGTAACAAACAGTTAATTATCACAAAAGATATATATTTAGGAATGTAAATTAAAAAAATTTAGTTAAAAATAGTTTAAAAACTTAGTTAATCAATTGGATTCAATTATTTAGCTTGTTTTTTAACAGTGTTCACAACTATTATTTATTTTCCCTAGTTCATCTTGTTATTTGATATATTTGTTATATAAAAAATACTTTCAGATTGCTAATAGCTGACAGATTTTTACTAACATTAGTATAAAGAATTTCTTTTAAATGTTCTCACATTTATAATGGCCCTAAGTCTGCTGCTCACGACGTGATTATTTCAATAATGATGATGTAGTGACTGATCAATCGTATGCAAACACTGATGTGAGAGTTAGTTGTGAATGCTTCTTATTACTCGCATTTGGCTGCCTTATAACGTGTTTCCTCCAAGCACAGAAAAATTAATTTTTACAAATTACTAATGCGTGAAAATCTAACGTGACAATTTGTTATTTTTAAAAATCATCCTCAATTAACTTTTATTCTTTGATATAAAAAATACCTTCCGAAAATTAATACTGTTCTCCTTTATTACCTTGATCTGATAAATGAGGTAAATTTGCCAAAAAAAGTATTAATCAGTCGAGATGTGAATACATAACTTTCTGAACTAGAATCAGATTTTAAAATTCAAGAAATGGATGAGTATGGAAAATTTTGTTATTTGAAAACAATTATCCAGTGATTTCCAAAGTTAAACATTTTGATTTTTTCTTATTTCAGTTAAATATTATTATCATGCATTTCTAAAATTTGAACGTTCAAAATCATAGTAAACAATACAAAATAAGGAATTTTAAAATTGTTAAAGCTTTTTCAAATAATTTAATAGCACGGAATTAATTTATTCAAATATATTTCGAGAAATTTTCAATAATATTTAAAATCCATACATTATTGAAATTTATTCATAAAGAGCATTCTAAAACATATTTCTAAGACTTTCATTTGTTGCATTGAATCCGTAAATACAAGGTTTTTGTGGTAAATTTTAAAGTAATCAAAACTGTTGTATTTTGATTATGGTAATATTGTATTTAATTGACTGCTGTATTTAGTTTATTACACTGTAGCATTTAACTATTACATTTAGTTTAATATACCGTTGAATTCAATTTACTGTTTTTAGTTTACTTTAAAGTTGTGTTTGATGAGTTCTTATATCTAGTTTATCGTATTATTATATTTAAAAATTGCACTTTTTTATGAATATATTAATGTTTCAATTTAACAAGCAATTTCTATTCACATTTTAATAAAAAAAATATAAAAGAAAAAATTTATAAAAAGAAAAAAAGAAAAAATTTGCTTACTAAATGGATTTTCATAATATTTCAAAAAGAAAGAAGACATCAAAAATCCAACCATCGGTCCTAACAGTCTCAAGGAAAAGGCTATGGCTATTAATAAAACAACAGACGAATAAGAACCAAAAATTTCGTTTCACTCTTTCGTTTGATTTTTCAAAATATAAAAAGAAAGTTTCAAAAATAGTAGATAGTTTTTAAAAGCGTAGTTCCAATAGATAGTTTTCGTTGCGATCTTTTGTAAAGCAATAAAATAACAACAAAAGCTTTAATTATCTGAAGCAATAAAAAATATTTCCAATCATTTAATATCAATGGCGAAAAATGGTATTTCATTCTTTTTCTTGTGAATAATTATTTATCAATTTTGTTTAACAACATGTCAAAAGAAATTGAAACTATAACATGATATTTGCTTTAAAATTCTAAGAGTAATTGTTTAAAGATAATTCTATTGTTGACTAATTATCGAGACTTGATATTATTTGTAACGCATTAAGGTCTTCGAACTAAAAGAATGATTCAACCAACACCACCCCATCTTCATTTTTGTCTACAAGTCTTGATCAAAACATATTAGACCTTAATTCATAAAGTATACTCATATTGAGATCTAACAATCCTACATATATTTCTTCACTTTCTTATGTCTTCCATTGACTGAAATACGGCCATTTTCCAGAATATTTTCATATTATAAAAAAATTACAAAATGCAAGCAAAGTTAGAAGAGCTGAGAAACGGAACATAAATACGTTATTTATGTCCAAGAAATTTTGTATAAGATGAAAAAGAAAGTGCAAATATTTGAAGCGTGACCCAATCCTCTGTCGAAATAGAATGAACTGATACAATGTTGATATTCAAATGTCTTCTTCAGATTCTCGGATTAATATTTTTGCTTCAAAGTCATTATTTATTCAATGATCATTAGTCTCTTATCTGGATACTGAAGGCTTATAATAACTTATTTTACTCCCCATTTCCTTTACTTGCGTGATACCCATTTCTTCATTCGCTAAATCCTTTTGAGTCATTTTTACTCGGATATTACCAAACTTGGCTTAACATTTATCACTATCAACTATCACTATCAATTTAGCTTAACATTTATCACTATCAACAATTTGCAATAATTAACTTCAAGATTTTAGAATTTTTCAAACATTTTCATGAAGTTGACATTCGTATTCCTATTAAACTTTAGTGCAGAATTTTAATTATGAATAATCTCTACTATTCACTTTCCAAAATTCTATTGCTTTATTAATTTTTTTAATTTTAAATCGTTTATTTTTATTAATATTTATGAGCAAATAAAACGAAGTAATTATATTCACTTTTTAAAGTTTTATTGTTTCATAAAATATTTTATTTAAAATCATTTATTTCCTTTAATACTTGTGAACAAATGAAGCAAAGTAAAAATAATTTAATTGTGACCAGAATTATTTAAATGTTATTTAAAATCAGATATAAACTACCATCTACGATCTAAAAGAATCAAGCAATATCAAACTAGATTTTCAATATACAGTTCGTACAGTTTAAAATATAAGGCAGATTAAAATATAAATTTTCTTAAATTGAATATATAAGCCCAATATTAAATACATATAAACATAAAAGAGCATGCATCAAGTAGCATAGAAAAAAAAAATTCGTACGATTTCTATTCAATTTTCGTTATTTAACAATGACTTTTACACTTTTATTTCCTAAAATATATAATTTCCTTTTCTTCAACTCAGTTAAAATATTTTACACTGCCTTTCCTGTAATGATAACAAATCATAATATGTAAAAAAAAATCAATAAAATTTCTTTATTTTTCCTGATTAAATTTAATTGCATACATCAAGAAATCCTCATTCTTTAAAATCATTATTAATAAAAAATATATTATTTATTTTACAAATTATATTTATAAAATATATCGGTTATATAATGTATATATAAATATATTATAAAATACAGTTTATCTTAGGTTTGTATTCAGAACTTACCAAAATACATTGGAGTATTTTTCTTCTTTGCATTGTCATCCATGTATGCCAAACCAACAGCATAATACGCCAAATTCCCAAATCCTTTCAAGAAACTACCTAACATCAATAGCAGAACCGGTGTTAAAGTCGGTAATCTGTCCTCATCATCACAAAATCCTTCTCTTTCATCTACATTACAAAGCTCAAGTTTCTTTTCATTGTCAACTGTCGAATAGCCCAAACTCAAATGTGTTGCTGGTCCATAAATAAAATAAGGAAGTGCCGAAATGAAACAACAAATTGAAGACAACAACATTCCAAACCCTACCATTCTTGGCCTATGACTTTTACCCCCAAAATATCCAATAAATATTCCTAAGAAAAGTGGTGTTATTTCATCCAACATCATGACAAATCCACTCGTTTTGCTTTTAAATGCAAATCGCTTCTCTAAAGTAGACATTGCACCAATAAGATATGAATAATAAGAACCACTCAGAATTCCTATGATGGAATATAAAATCAAATACACTCTTGAAGTTGCCCAAGGTTGGATCCATCTTGGTTTAAAACAACCAATTCCACAAACGATGTCTGGATCCACATCGTACTTTGGGTCGAATTTGTTCATTTCTACTTCTATTTTTTTCTGGAAGTCGTTAAAATCATAAGCTTTTGCAAGGACTTCTTTAAGTTGAATTTCATTATTCAGTTTTTGCTTTAGTTCAGGTTGTTCTGATAACTGAGAGCTGTTACCTTCGTTCACTAATAAATTAGTATTGTCTTTATCAAGAGAAACATTGACCGCTTCAGAGTTTGAAGCCTTAACTGTTCCATCATCTGAAAAAGAAAGAATCTCAAGGTCTGGAGAACACTCTTCTAAATTGTTATCATCCGCGTTTGATTTTCTCTTCTCATTTAATATGTCTCGGAGTTGATTGCCAGCTGTATCGAGAACTTTATTAACAATTTCGACGCTTAGTCTTCTAATATCATCAAAATGAGAAATCTTTTCGATTTCATCGGGAGTAACACAGCTATCTTGTTCTTCACTTATTGCATACAATTCACTAGACAAACGGATTGGAACATTATTGTCTAAAATATTACTGTTTTCAATTGAAGAAATATTTTGTTCTTCTTCGCTTGGTTCATTAAGCATTTTCGAATTTTCAGTTTCAACCAAATTTATTGCAATATGTTCTTGATTCCCATGTGCCAAAGCATTTGAATTCATATCATTTTCTGATTTATTTTCAACAACACTAGAAATAATTTCTTCATTTTTCAGCACATCTTCTGGTGTATTCAAATCTATGCCATTATTACTTATCTCTATTTCATCAGATTTGAGCAAAGGGGCATTCATTTTGTCTTCTGGAATACGAGTCAGCATATTGGAATCTACATCTAATTCAGAAGACATTTCTTCAGTCTCTGCATCAGTTAGTGACTCATTTGCATCATCTGTCAAACTTTGCTGGCTTATTTCGTTCAATAAATCATTCTGCTCATCTTCTTTATTAACAGAGTTGTCAGGTATGGGTCTTTCTGCTTCTTCAGTTGTAACTGGCTGTGATTTCTGTTCTGCAGTTTCATTATTATTTTCACTTGGATTTTCCTTTTCATTTTTTACACTGAATGGCCAGAATTCTTTATAACTTTCTTCTAAAGGTAAAGCAGGTGCAGGTTCTTTTGCATCTGAATTATTTTTGGGTGGCGAAGAATTGTTCAATACTGGAATACCATCATCCGTTTTTGTCAAATCTGGATCATTTTTACTTTCGTCTAAATTCAATTTTTCACTAATACCGTCATTATTCTCTAAATTCTGATTAGTTGTCTCATATGAAATGCCTTTCTCGCTTTCACTTTCAGGAGAAGGAATTGGAGACGGCTTATCTTCTTCTGGATCAATTAGCCCAATAAATTGTCGAATCTTGCTTGTATATTGATAAACGGAATCCAAATGTCGAGCATCAACAGGGTCGAGAGATTCATATTCGTCATTTTTCTCTGAAAATTGCCTCTCTGAATCTAAATTGTGATGCAACGCACTAACTTTCAGCGAACCAATCGCAGGTGAAATTGCAGAGGATTCGACCTTCACTTCCTCAGACGAACGGGGTCTTAATTCCTCTTTGTTTTCATCTCTTTCTCCGTCCATTCTCGAAAACGATGCCTCGAGAGAGGAATAGGAAACCGAATCACCGAGAAAGAATTTGTTTGGCGGTGCGAGAGAGTTGAACGTAAACTTCTGATCACTTCTTGGGCAGCATTATCTGATCTTCGAGAAAGAAGTGATTGGTTCTGAGAGATTTTGTTTATAAATTTCGTAAAGCGTGTTTTTACACATACTTTTTTATAATATTGTTCATGCTGATAGTAGCTGGCAGAATATCAACGAGAGTTTTTTTAACGCCTTTTTCCTATTTTTTTATTTATGTGTCATTTTTTCCGTATAAGCGTGATTTTAAAATTTCTTTTTTTTCCTTGTATGTTGATACAAATTATGTTAATTTTGTACTATATAATCGCCGTTTCTTTCATATACTATATGCATATAAAATATTTACAAACTCAATTATTCCTTTCACTCAAGAAAGGGAAACCCTCTCTTTATTTAAAATACTATTCATATATTTTGATTCCTTCGCATTCATTCATTTCTTCAATTCGATTCGATTCGTTTTTTCACTGAAGAATTAAAATTTTAGTTATATAATTCATGGTATTATATATTTAAATAAAATTTTCCTTATTCAATTAACCTATTTTGATACTGAGTATTATCAGGCAAGGGATTTTCGTAGTTGTTCTTCATAATTTAAAAGTAATGAAATTTTTTTAATTGAGATTTGCTCTAAACTAACTCTTCTAAATTAAAAAAAAATTCCAAGGGATAAAGCTTAAACACATTAGCATGCTTTATATATTTTTCAAACAAATATTCGAAAAATATAAAATATTTAAAATAAATAAGTATTTTTAATCAATTTAATTAAATAATTATCGATTTATTTCTTTCATATTGATTCATTTATCAAAAGCATGAAATTAAAACACCAAAATATATTAGTAATTATAAAAAAATCCTGAGTTTTATTATGTTTCATTTGTGGCATTATCAAAAACATTTTAACATTTTGCATGGAATGTCTTTTGAAAATTTTAGAACATAGTTATAATTTTCCTAATAGCACTAATTGTAAATACCGTGAAGATGTATAGCATTCGTTAATAAAATTCAAAACATTGCTCGTTCTCTGCCATGACTCACTTCTGTGATTCACGTCTTCTATCTAATTTTTCCATTATCACTGAACTGTAGAAAGAAAGGCATTATCTATTAATAGTTATGAATCATAGGCGTAAGTTAAATAGCGTCTGAGGCAGATAATATATTAATTATATTATAAATTATTATTATATAAATATTAACACATTAACTGACACAATAATATAATATTGATTTATAATATTAATATTGTTAATATTTACATTTTAAGTCATTATTTTTAATTATATTAATATTTTTATCTGAATTAATTATTTATCATTAAAACTAGTATATAAAATATTTATCCATGAATATATTTGTTTCATGAGAAAATGTTATAAAAAGATTTTTAAAAAAACTTAGTCTGTGCAATGAATAAAATAATGAGTAAACAGGAGAGCTTATTAAATCTATATGTCTATATTGAAAGAATGCTTCCTTGTATTTGGATTTTACACGCATTAGCACTCTTCGCAGCAAACTTTAACTTACTTTTATACGTATCGTGCAATAAGATAGTAATATTCTTGTTTCAAAATCACATCAAAAGTTATAAAGATCTTTTTAAAAATTTTATGCACGTTTCTATTAAAAATATTTACTAATCAAATTTACAGATAGCCTTCTTTTCCGTTTTTATTTGAATTCCTCAAAAAACAGGAAACTAATTCTGGTACAATACTGTTTTTGCCGATTTTTAAAGATAATTGCAATTATTCTCCTGATTTTCATATTTATTTGATGAATTTTTTTTCTTATTATTATTCGGTATCAGAATAATAAATCAAATAGAGAAATTTTTATTTCTCTATTTAATGATTTAAATTTCTAAACAATTTTATTAAATCCTCTCAAAACTGCTTAAGGTTTTTTTTTTTTTTTTTTTTTTTTCTTTTTTTTTTTTTTTGAAGCCAATTTTGCTTTGAAATTACAGCCATAAAATAAGACGATTATTCTTAAAATATTTATTTTAATTTTATTATGGTGATAACAGATGGCGCTAACAAAAACACTGCTAAGACGATTACTGCTTTTGTACTATATAAAATAAAATAAGTGTATGCATTGATAAGTTGTAATGAACAATTAACTTCTTTAAGAAATGGAATTTTCTATTTTCTCTAATCTAATTAAATCTTTGATAATATTTCTATTTATACCTCTACATTTTCCAATTATATAATCAAATATTTTCTCCTAAATTATATGAACATATAGAAAATAGATTGCATTAAAATTCATTTTTTCTTTTTTCAATTATGTACGTTTGTCTCTGCCTGTTCTTATTAATATTGAAGGTATTATTTAAATCTGGAATTATAAAAATTATAATTTTTAAAAATTAATTTTAAATTTAGTTACTATACAAATATTTAAAAAATATAATGAATCTTTCTTCATTCATATGTATCAGCAAATTCATCTATGCATTTAAATTTTATGCATTTTATATGTATCAGCAATCTATTAACATGTAAAAAATTAGCAATATTAGGCGTATATATTAGTGGAACATTGCTTGTAGACATTTGTATAATATTTTACGCGAATTATAATGCATTTGAATGAAAACGTTTGTGAGCAGAAAAAGGACTAATTGATTGCCATAATAGTGAAAAGGTAAATCCTAAAAAGTAATGAAATCAGATCTTAGTTTATAGTTTTTCCAAGCGATATGAGATTATAATATATAAAACAACAAAAATATCAAAAAAGGCTAAAAAAAATTTCTACTCTAGTCTGCTTTTAAACAACTTTACGTTACCTCAATATCCAAGGAGTCAAATATGTTGTATTAAGAATAAAATCTCTGAGAGTATTAAAGATTTTTGATGAAGTATCTGTTTTAAGAATAGTATGTAAATTAAAATGGGTTATCATACATGAATATTTAAGGTAGCAATTTCCTCCTGAATCAATTAATGTTTTTTAGATGGTTGTTTTAACTATCTTTTATAAAAGAAGCTAAAATCTGCGTGATGTATGGAATTTCTTTTATGAGGGTAATTTAAAAAGGAAGTTTGTTAATAATAAATAAGTATATTTTCCAACATACTAACAAACTTTAAAAGAGCAGTTGATTCATTTTTGAGAATCAATAACAAATTTGCAGCTGCTATTAACATTTTAGAAGAGATATGTGTCCGTCAATCAAAGTTTCTGGGTAAAATCGCTACTACTAAAACAAATCAAAGCAATGTGTCAAGAATTCGTGGTACTTTCTCTAAAATGCTATAACAATTTTGGAATGTGCTAGTTTTTCCATTTTTAGGTCTGAATATTGCTCATTTTATAAGTGATCCTCTCTAACGCCTTTCGTGGATGAAGGTCTAAAGTACATTTAAATCCATAATAAAAAAAAATTTAATTAAAAAATTTAAAAAACGCCCTAACATTTTTGATCATAAAAAAATTAAAATGGTGATTCGGCTCAATTATCATTTCGTCTGATATTTTAATAATTTTTCCATATATTTTTCCAAATATATGGAAAAATATTTTTTTCGAATATTTTTAATAATTTTTTCAAATATTTTTTCCATTTCATGCAATGTAAATTATAAAACTCCTTTTTTTAAATGTTAGAGAATTTAATTTCACTTTCAACACGCTTTTAAAATGTAAACGATTTAATTTTCGTTAATTTTTTTTATTTTATTAACTTAGAGAAGTACTAACTTATTTTTATTTATTATTACTCCAGTCAACCTGAATTCGACCTTTAAATAAAATATTATTGAAGAAAACGTTGAATGGTATAAATATTCTAAAAAACAACATATAATGAAACATGCAAGAACCAAATCAAATATACACGTTAAAATATTAATATTATCCTAATATTTCTTAATTCACTGAATTTCTCTCTCTCTCTCTCTCTCTCTTTTTTTTTTTTTTTTTTTTTTTCAATCATTCGTTGGCCGCTTCTCAGCCATCGTTTTCAGCAGCTGCTTAGTTTTCCTAGTGGAAATCCGCCACTCTGCTTTGCAGTATTTTTTATATTATCATTCATTTCTTTCTACTAGAACTAAGTTTTGGAATTTGTTCACCTTTTTTAAACTACTGATTCAGTACAAAGCTTATTAGCAAAATATGTTTTAGTTAATAAAGTAAGTAAAAGTTTTAAAAAAATAAGAAAACATTTTAGGTAAAGTTATTTAAGCTATTTGACGCATTTTGAATAGAATTTTTGACTAAAATGTAAGTGTTTCTGTGATGAATTCTATATATTTTCCCATGTATTAAAATTAAATTTAAGATTTGAATTGGATGTAATATGCTTTCATCTTAAATAATTACCTTCAGATGCTGAAAGTGCAGAAAAAAAACTTGTGAATTCTTTAGCAATTTCATTGCCACATTTTTTACAAATTTAAATTATTAATGAATTGATACTTTTAATTGAATAATTTGTTTGCAATATATAACAAATATTGATTGTTAATTTTTTCATTATTGAATTACGCCTGTGAATATGATGATCTGATTAAATAACGAATGCTTATACGATTATTATTTTTTTTTATTTCTGTCTGAATGAAATTATAAGACAAAATCTCAAAAGAAATACACTTTTGTATAAAAAAAATCTAGAACCCTCTCGAATTTTCATAAAAAAGTTTATAAATTGTACTAGCTAAAATCATTGTTAAACTAAAGTTATTTTCTTATTTTTGAAATTCCAAGGGCGACTTCTTGAAGAAAATAATCGTCACTAGATATCTGATCTATCAAAATTAAACAATTGATGAAATATGATTTGCAATTTTTCGTGATATGAATTCTTCGATGACAGCTAAAAAAGAATGAGAAAAACTCCCTCTTTTTCAAATCGTTTACTTCAATACTGGATTTTTATTCCTCAAATAAAAACTGCGGTAATATCAATAAAATAACCAAATTAAATATATTACTAATGAGGGAAAAATCTAAAATATTCATATAAAATATTATCTTCCTGTACTCAGTATTCCATATCTCATTATTGATAAATATACATTTTTACTGGGGATATATTTTAAAGCAAACAAAAGTAAGGAAAAAGAATCTTAGAAACAAAATTACGTTAATCAAAAAAGGTACAAACTTTGGATTTTAATTATTTATTCATTATAAAATAATGTTTACAATTCATTATTAATAATATTTATAATTGGTAATTATAAATATTATTAAATCTTGAAATTATTTTTTAATTTATTACCAGATGTAGCTATACATATGGAATTAAAATTTAATTTAATTAATTAAATGAATCAGTTAACTCAAAACTGCGCCATGAAGAAAATAAGTTATGAAAAATAGCTCATAAGTTATGAAGAATTGTGACGAAAAATAATATATAAATTTATTACCCTAATTAAGTACAAGATACACAAATAATGTACAAGATATGGAAAAAAAATGTTACGAAATTGGTGCATAAGTTATGAGAAATACTGTATAAATCATTGAAAATAAAAATATTCAAATAGTGTATTGCAATAGACAGTATAAAAGTGTGCAGTACACTAGGATGTATGTGCAAAAATTCAGTATACTAGGATGTAGAAAACTCAACAAAATTCAATCTTAGCAAACGTAAAACACAGTGTGAATTGCAATAGTCAAATTAAATCAATGCATGGGGAAAAGGAGAAAGGACAACCTTGTAGTTTATTTTTAATATAGTTTTCGCCACACAAAGACTACTGTTACATAAATTCATCTGGAAGTAATGCACTTCGCGCTTTATCTTTGCAAGAAATAACACAGTAGCTCAAGTGGCTTGTTAGATAAATGTAAGCATCTTTCGTTTCAACCGGTACGCCCTAAATATCAATGTTCTAACCAACATATCATCAGTATGCCCTTTAGATTATAATTTATGTTTATTTTTTTTATTTTTTATTTTTTGATTATAGCAAAAATAAAGGATAAATGTATTTATTATATTTATCACAATGTATATCGTAAGAGTTTTCTTTTTATGATCAGCATTAAAATTACTATTTTTAAACTTTTGATTTAGTTGTAGCGATACTGTTCAAGTATTAGTAATAGGATATTTTTTAATATTCGTTTTTTTTTTTTTTTTTTTTTTGTATCTGAAAGAGTTCAAAATTGTATTGATTGATAGGGAAGCGTTTAGATGTAAAGACTTGTTTATAACATCCCTTTTATTACTTCTAGTACACATTTGTTATTAAAAAATTTTTATAGTAGCACATTTTTAAAATAGTACCTCATAATGTAATTCCTTTAAAGGTACATCATAGTGTAATTATCGAGGGTAATTTTGTTTGTCCTAATCTTTCCATGTCCTTGTAATTATCCTTAAAAGTGTCCATGTCCTTAAAAATATTTAGTTCTCTTTGAGTAATTATATCTAATATGTTAGTTTTAATAATTAGATTCACAAATAACTGACAGGCAAAGAATAATTTATAAAATAATTGTTCTTTCAAACAGGACTTATTCAAATTTCAATCCATAAATTAAATAAAAAAAACTTTCATTTATGTTCTAATCAACAGAAAGATTTTTATTTTTTACATTTTAGCCTCGAAATCCACTGTTTCTCAAATTCCAAACTTAGCAACATGACTGGATCAAAATCAAAAATTTTATTAATTAAATTAGTCATTACTGATATAGTTCTACAGTCTTTAAAATAATATATTGCCACTCAATAAATTATAACCGTCTACTGAATTTTATATCCTTAGCTTATATCCTTCAGACTATTTTTACAGCACATAAGATGTAAATAGGAAACAGGAAACAAAGAAAGCTATAAATTCTTAGAAGGAGGTAAATAAAAAGAAATTCTCTAATTTTAGGTTATGTTATATTCGTGCATCTTTTTCATATGAAATGGGCCAACCAAAACTATCAAAATCTTGCACATTTTAAAAAATACAAAAAAAATTATCGTAAGACTCCATGTTTATAGCAGAAGCAAAAAAAAAGCGTTATTAATTGGGAAAAATTAAAATGATTTTCCATCTTCTAAAATATGCAGAATTGGAACACTTTATTAGTATAAAATCCCATACGACATAATTACGACATTTTCACGATATTGTCTACCATTCCGAATATCGAATAATAACATAAAAATATGATACAGTGATGTTGAGCGACGATTTATTACGAGGCTTGGATCAGCTTATTATACATAATAATACAAAATGGCCGCTAACATTATTATGATCGTTTTAAGGTATTATTCGATATTCAGAATAACGAACAATATCGTGGAGATATTGTACAATACCTTGTACTAAGAGGTATAGATTATGTTATGTGAGAAATTACTCAGAAAAATAGTATGATAGTAACAGAAGGCGACTGCATTTGCAGAAACAGATGCATTTCATATTCCATCACTTTTCTACATATATTTGGGGATAAGTATAAACATGTAGATATAAGTAGCTTCATAAAATCCATTTCGATCCTATTTCAGCTCTCAAGTTTTACATTCATCAACGCTATGATTATTTTTTAAACAATGTAACTTTTATTCATAAAAAGAAATAGACTTCAATTTTTATAAAATGTCCCTGAAATTTGATTTTGTCAAACTCGCCTTAACAATTATACTCATTTTCAAATTAATTATGCTGTATGTTACGGGCAACAAAAGAATAAACAAGAAATCAGATAGTTTCAGTAATTTTTATTACTACATTTTTAAAATCTACAGAAATCATTTTACAAATAACTACGCATAATCAATTTAGATCGCAAAACATCATCATGACTATGCATAGGAATTAAAAAGACAACATTCATAATTGTATAAAAATTATTAAGGACATACCACATTCACATTTAAAAATATTATGCATACAAATATGGACGTAATCACAACCTTGTCCTTCTAAAAACATTTATATTTACATTATCCTAAGATGCTAACATTTTATAAAATAAAATCATTTCATGATGTCATTTTCTAAAATAAACCGCCCCATTTTCACTTTTATTATTATAAACATAAAGATATATATTGTTTCGTCTGAAAATATATTTGATTCGTCTTCTTATACATTTCTAAAAATAGTAGATTTCATTATATGATGAAATTACAAAATTTAATATTTATCATCTTGTTTATAAGATATTAGATGAATAAAGATTATTAGTTCATTTCAAATCAAATTTCAAGCACAAACGGTAATTTTCAAGACTGTATCTTTGTGTATATTAGTTTATTCTTTTTATTCTTTAAAATTATTCTTAAATTAATCTCTTTAAAATCAAATTTAATACAACCGTCCTGAATCCTTTTAAAATTAAATTGAAAGATATGTGTGCATTAGTTCTTCTTTGTGTTCATAACAAAATCGTATTTTATTCACATTTCAATTGTCTTATAGAATTAACATAAACGCATAAATATAATCAGCTCTATTTCATTAAAAATATGCTTTTAAGACAAACAATTTATAAAAAATAGCTGATTGTCATCATCATGCCTTTGTTAATTGACAATGTTTTTTTATAGTCCAATACTGTAAGAAGTGATTCAATTCAGTACCTCTAAAGGTTTTGAAATGAGGTACTAAAGGGGTGTGGAATGCTTTTCTTCTGTAGGTCTTTCTGCATTTAAAGAATTGAGACTACCATTTGCTACTCCTGTCTTGATAATACCAAGCATTCCACCATTGTTGACAATATCTGTTTCATCAACTCCACCAACTTCCTTCTTTGGTTCTTCATCATCATCATACAAGTTTTTCAGTCTGGGGCTGAGAACACATACTAGAACATCCGTAACACAACCTAAAAACACAAAACCAGCAGACACGCCATGTAGAAGGAATCTGAACTTGTCAGCATCATAAATCCAGCAATTGCCTGTCTTTCCACAGCTTTCTTCCCAAACCAGACAACTGGCATCTGTTAAGGCTCCATATATCAAAGGGTAAGGAATAAATGCTGAAAAATAGACACCATATGTTAATGAACTTCAGACATCAGTAAATTATAACTAAATACAACATCAATATTAAAAGCACAGAACTAAAGGTTCAAGACGGGTCATATTCATATAAAAATCAGACTGTAAGAAAAGGGAAGAGAGAGGGCTCACATTACTCCTTGAAAGCAATTAATGTCATTTGTTCATGTGTCTTCACAATCAGGTCATTGTATGTCATTAAACAATGTTGGGTTACAATGATCTAGGGTACAATGTCTTTCTTCCCTGCATAGAAAAGTGAGTTCATAATCGGAAAAACGCGGCTAATGGATCTCAAATGACAACATGAATTGTAAAAATTTTTCATGAGCCGTGAGTTTTTACTTTAACAGCATTGTTGCACTTTTTAGTAAATTCTGAAAGTTTTTTATTTCTGCTACTGATCTCGAATACGATGGCAAAGGAACCCGCTACGTTGAGAAGACATTTTGTGGACATAAGCCTGTAAAATTAAAATAGCTGACGAATTGAGATTGGCAATTTTAAATGCATCTTTTCTATAAAAACTAATCTAAATTCTTATTATTATTTTGAACATTTTTAAAATCCTATTGATTATGATCATTGCTTTTGAGAAACAGACCTAGAAATTTACGTCACTTAAATAAATTTTTATTATTCAAAAAAATACCGCTTTTCATTTGTTTCAAAAAGTGATTTTGAACGTATTCTGTACCCATAAGTTTACAACTTGAGAATTACTATTTTACCTCTCGAGTCAAATATTATTCAGATTAAGAATATTAGACAGAGATATTTATGTGATAATTATTTTGTTATTATATTACTCATTTAATTAAATTCTACTGAAACTCTTGCACGTTCTTACTTCATTATTAATGAACTCTTCAAACCACGTTAATTAAAACTGTAATCATTAGATAAGACAATATAGATTTATCAAAATAATACTTCTATCATTTAGATAAATTTATATAATTCAAAGCGTAACATTTTAATTTTAATTTCTAATATGACTATTTTGTCTCCATATAAAGAGAGAATGAGAATTGCTATTTTGCCTCCCATGTCAAACATTCATCTATCGAATAATTTCAACTTGAAATACTTACACCAATTACTTTAAAGGAAAGTATAAACATTTAAATCGATACAAATTTTCAAGAGTACCATTGGAATTATCAAATATCCAAACAGAAAGCACTTGATGTCGACTTTCATTTGATAGAATAAAAATTCCCTTCTGAAAGATTTATATTTTTGCTTCAGGATCTCAAGCAAATGATTTACAAATCCTATGAGTGCAAAAAAATTCCATGAAATTTCTATGATATTGTTCAATTTGTTGAATGCCTTAAAATATCGAGAAAACTTTGTAAAATTTTACAGAGCATTATTTGTTGATTAGTTAATCTATACTATTAGTATCTTAGTTTTAATTAATCATAATTTGATGCAATGTTGATGATAAAGAATTCAGTTTTAAGCAATCATTACTAAAAATAGACACAACATACTTAATAACTGAATTTAAATCATGTAAATTTTAACAAAGTATGCCTAATATAAAAAAGATATTAAACATATCTGTATTTTAGAAATAAAATATCCCCAAAAAAATGAAGATAATAATTTTTTATCAATTGCTTTTTGTAGAAAAGGCATAATTACAATACATTAAAAATTAAATCAATTTTATTTATGCTAGAAAAATTCTTTTTTTAATATCTCGAAATAACAGATCTTTTAGTACATTATTTAATCTAAATTTTGTTTCCGTTGCGAATTCTACTCGGGGTTTCCCTAAATACCTTGCTTCATCATATCGAATTCTTTTCAAGAAGAGAATAATTCGTAAATCATTGAAATATTTCAGATGATAAATTGCACAGGCTAATAAATTAGTCATTTAACTGAGTTGAAACTCTAAATGAAGAAACTCATTTTTAGAATATTGCCATCAACCATTAAAATTGATATACAGAAGACTTTATCTTGCTGTTGAAGAATCCAAAAACTTTGAAGCTATGCAAATTTACTTTAGAATTTTATATTTTTACCAATGCCATGGTTTCTATTATATTCATTTTCTTCAATCTGAATCTATATAACAATTTCAGAATTTGTTATGAGTAATAACTTCTTACCAAGTAAAGAAAATACCCCAGACAATGCTCCCAGAGCTAAACTCTTATCTTCTGGATCAACACACCTATAAAAATAAAAATATTTTAAGTTATAACAAATAACTGTGGAATTTACATGCTCTCAAAGAAATACGATTGCTTAACCCCTTCGCATAGAATAGTGTGTTTGACACTGAATAACTAAATCTTTAGTCTTAAGTTTACAACTAAGGGATAGAATTAATTTTTTAAAAATCCTAAAATCACTTAAAAAGCTTCTATATCTCAAATGCTCTTATATTATTATAAGAATAACAAAAAAACTGTTTAAACTAGGAATGTGTCATCTAATTATTTAGTTTAATAAATTCGTAGGTCAAGAGGTTAAAAAGTAAAGTTGTCGTTTCAAATATCAACTTTCATTTTTCTAACGACGGCCATTTGTAGGGATAGTTGTCGTAAACGATCTTAAAATGGCAAGACAGTGAAGCATTGAAATTTAAATTTCGTTATTTGAGAATCAAATGTTTGAAATTCGACTCTATCTAAACCCTGAATTCGCCAAAGTATACGAATCTGATGCTTTGCAAATCCTTCAAGGTCACACATTTGATACTAGGTGGTACTGAAGTGAGGATGAAATGTTTTCAACTCGTGTGTCTCTCAGCCATCGATCAATAATAAAAATGAACAATTTCAGTTTCCACATTATCTTTATGTACCATTTAAAGGGTTAATATGATTAAATTAAACTAAAATCTTGCGTGAAGTTAAAAATTGATTTAACCTATCAAATTTAAAATATCATCAATCTAATTATTAATCTAAATTTATTATCATTAATATATTTATTAAAAATCTATTATTAATCTAATAATTAAAAATCTATTTCATTTTTTAATTCATCATATAAATCTGTTATCATTAATCTAAATTAAAATTTCCTTTCAAAGTCGTTTTTATTTGGAATGTATTGAAAATATTAGTAGCAATTTTTGATCTAACTCGTTAATTTTAATCATAAAAATACCACAAAGCATTTTTAATATATATATGTAATAAAATTTTACGTTTTTATTGAAGAAAAATACCTGTAAATGACCAGTAGATTTGGTGTACATACAAATATAGTTCATCATCATCTTTTCTAGAATTTAATGCCAACCGCCTCAATGTTAAAGATGCAAGCAAAAAAATTACTTTTATTATGTGAATGGTCTTACTTTCTCAAAAATGTGGACCTGCTCTTTTATTTTATTACTAATAATAAATATTTATTAAATCATAATAGGTACAATTTAAATAAAGGTGACTATAATCTGAATAAACTAGTACCAATTAAATTTAAATGCATATGCACATATAATGAACTGTGAAAATTAGGGAACTGTGAATACATAATTAGATTCAGAATACAGGTCTATATATGCTCATATGTATACCAAATTTTATTAATCTTGCTTCTTACGTTTTACATTTATAATCTGGAAAAATAAGTCTATCATAAAAATACGACTATACTGGAAATCAGAGATTTTTATGAATGAATTTCGTTTAAAATTTGATAGAAATCTAAAAGTCTGGTGTGAAAACGTATACCGAATTTAATCTGTCTCACTAAATGGATTTTTGGCTTATCGGTTTCACAGACTGAAAAAGTAACAGACAGACACAATTGCCAAAACGAGTTTTTTCAGACTCGAAGTGGTTTGAAACGTAGAGATTCGTCTATACCTCGAATTCTAAATTTTGACAATTTCGGCATAGTACATGAGAAAGGTACAAGATATTGTGACGAAAATATGAAAGCCAAATGCTGAGACAGATGCATATGTAAAAGAACACAATAAATCAGTCTGAGCTGAATGAACTCTTAATATCACCAAGACAGGATTATTAAATAGGCTAAGTAGGCAATTGCTTTGGCATCCCATAGTTTTAAAGGATCCCGAGACGAGACTTTATTTTGTAGTATTTTTAAAGTTATTTAATTTTGGGCTTTAACCTTATTAAAAATTAGAAGCAAATATTATTTAAAATAATTTTGGTAAATTATTATAATAGCAGTTCTAATTTGAAAGTTTTATGTTATTTTATGATTCTAATAAAACAAGGGTTCTTTGATTTTTAAAAATATACGATATTATTATTAAATAGTATTTAGATTATGTTAACCTTCCAGCTGCGTATCCCGCGATTTCCGTTGATTGGCAATCAGTTCATTTTCTATTACACCCCTCTTTTTTTGAGGTCTAGAATGTTTATGTTTACGATTACAGATTTTTTTAAATCATATTATTATCCTGTTACATATAGTATCAGTTCACTTTGAAAAATATTTGAATTTATTTGCAAACAACGAATGTAAATAGTAATTTTTGAAATATTACCTAGTCAGAGAGTTAAGACAAGTTTACTTTTTTTCTGCTATTTTGTCTAAAAACGAAATCTGCAACTTAGCATCTCGATGCTTAGGTTTGCTAATATTTGCTACTTGAAATTACTTAAATCAAGATTAAATTAAAATTAATAAAGTTTTTTGGATTTAAAAGATTGCAGAGGAAAGGGGTCTTGAGATTTGTAGTTATGCAGGCCTCTAGAAGATTTAATCCAACATTGGTCGTAACCTATTTTCTCAATTAAATGGGATTTAATTGCGTAAATGTGATTTTTTATCTAATGTTCTGTTTTTAGGTTAGTTAATGATGAATGCCTATTGTATTTTGATGTAATAAATTTATATAAAATCTAGCTATTATCATAAAAAATTATTAATTATTTTATATATATTATATTTGTGTCCAATTATTCAGGAAGTATTACAAAACACAAAAAAAATTTATGTACGGAGTTTTCAATACGTTTTATTTACAAATAGCTCACAATTTTAAACAAGTTTATGAAATTTCATGCATTTCCTTAAAAATGATAATTTACACGTAATCACACTTACAATAAGCAAGTTTACTTTAATTTTTTAAGTATGGTTTGTTTAATTTCATGGTTTAAACCCTCATTTTAAGAAAAAATTTCCGATTTGTTTTTGCCTTGCACTTTTAATTGAAATTAATCTGAGTGCACTATTGTTTCTTAGATTTTTAACATCTCTTTTACACTTGGAGAGGCTGTAACAACTGAAATTAAATTATACTTGAAACATTTACAACATTCAATCCTCATTTAAACCTTATATTTCCAAAACATATACAAATGCAATTATTGAGTCAAAAATATCTCGTGATCGAATGGTCATGTTATTTTAATTTTCGAACCAAAATAGAGAAAATTAGTACTCACCTAAGCGTAACTAAAGCATTTGCAACTCTTGCTGTGGATGATACTAGCTTTCCAAGACTGAGAACCACTATAAATGTTATAAGCCATTGACACTCAAAACCGCAATAACTTTTGCTTGCATCTCCAGTAATGATATGTCCAGTAGTATTGTATACACATTTGCAATCTGTGAAGTACTGGAAAAGAAATGTATAAAAATTAGACGCAAGTCTAGATATTTAATAATTTCTAAATTGTTTTCAAAAAAATTTCAACGATTGAAACAAGGTTATTTGCTTATATTTTTTGATCAGATAGCCTCTTAATTATTCAAAAGCAGTATTAAATCTGATAAAATTTTTATAATTAGAAAATATCGCATACAAATTATCACAAAAACCCTGCTATTAGAATTCAGTATGTCAATAGATCCATTTCGTTAAGAATGGTGCTTTATGAAAATTTAACGCCAATTTCTCTGAAAACACAAAGTTTAAATAAATTCAATCAGCTTGACAGATAATTTCTTGACACGTCTATGTATTGCCCAACTGTTAAATATATAAATCGCAAATACATCATTATAATATTTAATATCGATATAGCAATGTCATTGATCATGTGAGGAATAAAAGTCAATATAGTTTCAAAATTTTCGAAAAAAGTTTTTGATACACATTTGCAATAACAGATTAAGTGGCTACAATACTTCAGTGTAACGATTTCCTTATTTCGCACAGTTTCATCACTTCGCATATTGCCTTATAAGAAATGTAGTTATAATTTTTTTACCAGAATTTGGTGCCGTAATTTATTGGCGCTGTGCAAAACAAATTCTTACACATTTTAATGGACTTGTTCATTTTAAGTGAAATGTTTTGACTTTATACTATTGTCTTTACTCTACAAGAAACTCTGATCCCACTTCATCGATTTAAAATATTCCTATTTACATAACTAGCATAATATATATGATCATTCAGATTAAATTACATATTGACAAAAACATTTTTAAATATATTTTATGCTATACTTGCATACAAATTACATAAATGTAATAACATCCATATTTGATACGAGTCGTAATTGTTTATTTCATCCGCACTCCCTTATTCGCTTTTATGTGACCAAATATAAAGAATAATATAAATTTTAAACTACATTTTTTTATTTCACATATACTTATAAAAAGAATCATTTGATCGAAATCCTTAATAAATAAAATATAAGTTCATCTTGATTTACAATATGATTTTTTTTCGATTGACAGATCGTTAGTCTAAATGGTTTCAAGAATGATTTATTTTTCAAACTAAGTTTTTATCCAAATTCCAAATGGGTTATAAAAAATTCTGCATACTAAAAGTCTCCACCAATATATATATCTAAACGCTATTTATTGCATTATTGTAAGAAATATCTATATTTTAGTGCATGTTTTTAGTTTTTTTGAATATGTTATATTCTTTTCCTAATTTTCTATATAGTACCTAAGCATTCTAAAGAAGGGCAAACACTATTTAGGCAAAGTATAGAAAAAAGATATTTGAAACGAATCTTCGAGCTCTTTCATACTTTACCTATTTGCCACTGTAAAAAGATACCTATAAAATATTGAAATATTAATCAATTCACACTTTGCTTAAAAAGTACCTATGCATTCTACAGAATACCGAACTCTGAACAATTTTATTTACATATGTAATTCAAAAACCGTTTAAAATATGTAGTATAAATTGCAATCTGATTCTAAATTCCAAATTTGAAATTTAATTTTGGGTTTATAATTGTGGATGGGCGAAAGCGGCGAAAGTGCACTTTGGTCACGACACTTCTCTATAAATAAATTCAAAACGCTATCTACGCATCAGTGTAGCCTCTAATTTTTCATCAGATAAATTTTATTAATGTTGGAAAAGTATCAGAAGCATGAACGGCCATAAGCTTCATTTACTTGAATGGATATATTGTGTCAACGAAGGTCAAATAAAGAATAAATTTCAAGGTTTATTGATGTGCTCAAAGTTATGATATAAGCAGTTTCATTCAATATTAAAAGTTCATTCTTCTTACTCTCATCTTATGGTTTGCCTTTTGTTTTGTTTTGCTATTGTTTTTGGCATGTGCTATTATGTAATTTCTTGTTTTTATAGTTCTTGCTTACCAACAACATCTGTTAAACGATAAAATTTCGTAAGATAACACACAAAAGCAGCTTAGACTAAGGGACACTCTGTTGATTAACTTTCTACAGTTTTTTATTAAACAATTGAATTTTGGCATAGGGAGGCTGTCGAGGATTAAGAGACTATTATTTTCAGAAGGGTGGGGACTTTTCTTCTATTTTATATCCGTGACGTTGCTCCCGAGGCATGGAGTGTTATGTTATTTTATTTTTATTAAAATGACTAAATTTCAAAGAATGTTCGAAGGAATAAGCTGAATGCTGTAAGTAGATGATGAATTAAGAATTCAAATTGAGAAAAGGAATCTAAACTTGGAAATATTTTTTTCTTATTATTAACCCTGACAAAAGGATGGATTCGCACATAACTGAGATTAATGATATTTAATGGATTTAAGACATTTAAATGATTTTAATTATTACGACTTTTATTCATTGAAATAAGGTATCACGCACACACTAAATACGACAAAAAAATTAATTTAATTTTAATTTTTTTATTAATTTCCATATCAATAATTCATTTAATACTTTTTTATTAATTTTCAGAATAAAATAATAGCGTAAGTAAATGATAGAAAATCCGTTAAATTTATACAAAATCGAAACTTTTTGCAGACGTTGATAAGAAACAGACACAATAATCTTAACTAATACAAAACAAATTGACTTCTTCAACTAGCTGATGAATCTTGTACATCTATTGGATTATTATTCAAAATTGTTAACAAACTACTCAAAAATATTTAAATCTTATATAATTAGTCCTTTTAAGTCTTGTATAATTAGATCCTTAATTTTTCCTCTTGGCATAGATTTATTTGAATTTTAATTGAAGTTGAAACTGGTTCATATTACAAATGAATGGAAATTTCAAAAAAATATGAAAGCGTCCCAAATTTTTCTCATTTTATATTATATATACTACAGACCTATATACTAGTACCTAAAAATTTTTATTCTGTAATTAAAGGATAAAAACAAAAAAACCTGAATTCTTATTATTAATTTTTATTTTTTATTTCTAATTACATTCGTAATTCCATTCTGTAAATTATTTAGGAAGTTTTCTTCCAGATGGAGCCATGGATATGAAATCAAAATTTTAGTAAATTACATCGATAAGGGATGATTAAGTTCGGAAAATATAAAAATACTATATTTTCAATAAGAATACAAATCGTTCAAAATACCCTCATTCAATACAAAATTTAATAGAAAAACTACCACCGAATTCCCTCTTTAAGAGTTTAAAAACAAGTAATTAAATAAATCACTATATTAAACCTTTTTAAGGCTGGATGGCAAATCTGTTTCTCGAAATAATTTGTTTCAATGATTGTGAATTAGAAATGAATTTGAATTATTGCGCTTGAATTATAAATAATTTAGACCTTTTATCTTATTTTAAAAATGGTATTTTATCTGTATTATCAAGGGACATATTTCTTTATTTTTAGTCATACATATTATAATGAATTCCAAATGTTTTTTTCTATTTCTCTTAGATTTTACAAGTTGATAATCACCGAAAGGAATTAATGCACGTTAACAAAATCAATATTAGTTTAATAAAATTAATACATATTAGTTTAATAAACTTATTAAAAATCAAAAATTTCTCAGAATTTTCATAAGTTTTTCTACTTGTGAAACTGTTATTTATTCACTTTATAGTCCGTTTTTTTTTTCAGTAAACAATATTTCTTTATCAGTAAGTACGGAAAGTGTCGATCAAGTAACCAGGTCACTAGTGTTGACAAAAAATCGAATTCGACAGCGGAATTGGACACTGCTGCTCTGATCAAAAATAAAGAAGAAAAAAAAAGGTAGTATTTGCTTGATCCACTTATTAGAGTTGTTGTGTCAGTCATTCTATTTCTATGTTGATATTCATTTCTGGGTTATCACAAATGATACTTTCGAAGTATTCAGTTAAATTTGTATACAAGGAAATATTTATAACACACTATTCATAGCTATCTATAACTCTGCTTAACACACTGAATGCAACGCGTGTTTGCCTGTGGCGCAATGACAACTTGTTTACTAAGTGATACATATAATCCTAGAATATTATCTACAATCGATAAATTATGGTGTATAATTATGTTTTACAGGTGTTATGTATTTATTTATTGAGGCTTATAGGAGATCCCTATGGAGACCTAGGTGATCAATTGAGTGTTAGTCACTTGTAACCCTCATGACGTTGAACGTATTAATAAAATATGATAAATTAAATTGAGGTTTGCGTTTCTCCATTTGAAAGCTTGTTAATAAAGCCACGACAAATATTAAAAACAATGTTAGCAAAGGCTAGAACAATGCAATGACTTTATAAAATGCGTTTTAAAAATTTCAAAGCAATTTGGAAGGACAACAACATTAACAACAAAAATGTACTAAAAATGTCGTGAGATTCTGTAAAGACTGTATTGGTTCACCCTTTGTTCGTTTGGAGTGCTTCAATACTACACACCACAATGTGCGCAAACAATAGGCCCTTATTTTATTCCTATATAAAATATTTTTATATGTTTTATACTGAATATATTTCTGCACGCCGTTCTAGTAATGATGATAATAATAAAAAATTTATAAGAATTGACAATTATTCAAATTATGCAATTCTAGAAATCTCAGCGCATCGATCGTCACTGAACCCAATGATGTCAGTCCAGTCGCATGTTGACGACAGCCATGGCATTGAATGTATTAAATATAATTTTTATAGAGGCAGGAAAGTAATTCCAGTTGGAAATCAATGTCTTAATTCATTGTTTTTACATTTATATTCATTCAAAATGTGCCAACTTAAATCTGAAATTTATCAAACTATTTTATTCTTAATATTTACTAATAAAATCTTTATTTCATGTTCTATGCAAATATTAGACCATTGTGGCAATTATTTTAAATTAAATTAAAGCCAACATTACTGCTATTACTGATTTGTAAATTCATGCATAAATTGATATTTGAAAATGTATAAACTTCCCAAAGTTTTCATATCTAATGATTGAATTTTTTTCATGGATAAGTGGTAAATATTTTTATTAATATTAATTTAAAAAAATAATTACTTTCGAAACCTAGTTGCATTATCAAAATAAAATTTAAATTGCTTTTTTTAAAAATCGAATATATTCTTTAAAGTAGATTTTTTTCATTCATCATTATAGTGACGAATTATATAATTTTTAAGACCGATCAGTGTATTAGAATCGAAATGAGTTCAATAAATTTATTTTATCCTTTTCTTGCATGTAGTAGTATTTTCTTTAAAATTATTTTAAATTATAAATGTATATGAATTATACAACAGAATATTTGCTTTCATTTATAGAGGAGAATCAAAATGTTGCTTCTTGTATATTCCTTAAATAGTCCGTTCAATAAAATAACCCTTTGTATAACTTTATTTTTGCATATTATAGAACATACCTCTTTTTTCCCCGTCTTATTATATCCTGTACAACCAGCATGGCAAGGTGAGAAATAGGTAGATTTTCCATCTGGTCCACATACTGGAGTATATACTTTCGTTGTACAGAGACAGTCTTGGTTACAGTCGTTTTGAAGATTGAAGCTAAAATGATTAAATTAGACTTTTCGAGTAATGGAATTATTAAGTAAAAATATGTAGTTAATATTTGCAAACATCTGCTGCTCCGGCAACAATTATTGTGGCCACAGCAATTGATGGAATATTCCTCAAATTGTAAAATTATCAGCTTGGTAGAGTTTGCTATGATTATGTATTTATTACCTAGACATAAGATTTCAACGTTTCATATTCATAAAAGCTTAAAAGGCGCTTCATAATGCACTCCATGTAAAGAAAACTTTTTTAAAAAAAGATTCATAATCTTCATATCATAATAGTTTATTCTAAAAATAAATTTAACTGTCACAAGTCAGCTTTCTCAGTGATATGTAAGATTTTTTCCCCTTAGTTTCTACATTAGAGCTTAAAATTGACTTGGTTAAATTTATTTAGATTCATGAGGCAAAGCAATACACCATAATATAAATTTTATTTATATTTACTGATAGATTTTTTTTACTGTGGAGCATTCTGGAGATACTACATTATATATAAAAATTATAAAATTCGGAATACAAAGACATCTTTCACACAAAAAAAATTACCAGAAAACTTCAAAAATGCTTGAATTATCAAAACTGTGGAATAAATAATAAGCGGATAAATATTTTATTTCGTTGTTTCTTTTACATTAGTAAAATTTGTTTTAAATAAAAATTTTAATGAACTAGGAAGCTGCATTTTATAGTAAATAATCAAATGCATCTAATCTACCTCACTTTTTTATTTCATTTTTTTTAAATAAAAGTCTTAATCGATATTTTTAATCAACATTTGAAAAACGTTTTTGAATTCCAAATAATAAAATTTGTGTTTTAAAAAAATCATTTACAACACATAATCACTTTTTAGAATTTAATTGCCATTGACGGCTCTTCGGAAAAACTTTCAAATACAAAAAGTTTAAAATAAAAATTTTAAGTCAATTTCAAATGAAACTTTCCGAGAACGTCTGAAAGAGGTTTTGAGCAAGTTTAATTTGTAATTGCATATTCATAAGAAACATCTTTTTAAAAAATCTAAATTGTCATTCAATAATTAATAATATGAGAATATACCTTAATTTTACTTTATAATGTAAAAAATAGACACAAAAGTAATTTAATCATAAAAAAAACAATTTTGATATTTATAAATCATTATCACTTTAGGTCTCTCCGAGTCTTAATTCTTAGTGTTTACCTGTCTATTTGTGTTTATGTTAATGCTATTATTTCGTAATGGAACGAGTTAGACGCTTTTAATTCGGTAAGAAGTTTTTACACGAAGCTTGTAGAAATTTATCACATTTTGAACTGAATATCCTAATGAGAAAGATGTCAACCTATCTACAATATGTAATTAAAAGTGATGAATAAATAAATAGACGAATAAAAATATATAACATGTGGTTACGCCCAAATTTCAACTCAGTGTCTTACGTTAGACCAAATCTATCTAGAGTAGACGGTCTAATTATTTATAGTAAACTTGAAAATCAATTTAAAACCTCACTGATCTAGAAAAAGAATAAAATTTGGCGTCTTTACAACCTAATTTCAAATCTGAATTACGAAAGTTCCAACAGGAAGTGATATTTAAAAAATATACGGACTCGGGTGTTTTTTATTCGCTTTATAAATAATTAAATGTCTTTGATGGCTAGCGTGTTCGTTCAGAATTTTAAAATTTTTAGCTGTTATTCAATTAATATGGAGTATATTTTTAAAAATCTCGTCATGTTTTTAATAAGTGTAAAAAATGAATTTAATTGATAAGTCTGAAAAACTGAATTCAGCATATATAAGAGATAAAAATGGAAGTGAAATTCTTACTTTTAATTAAGGTCTAAGGAAATTAGTCTTTTTGAATCTTAATTTTATCTTTGACAAAAGTACTCGGTAGAACGGTTTGATGGAACAATGAAATGAATTTGAATTCCATTATAAAAACCAAAGCATTGTTACAGATTGTATATAAGATTGAATTTTTTAAATAGTATTGGAAAAAAATTAAACAGAAATGAAATGAGTATAATTTTAAAAGTTTAAATTTCGAATTTTAAAGTTACCGTTAAAAAACTTTTTATCAGATCAATTTTCGAAAATATAGCTAAAAAGCAATAAAAACTTCATTCATTTCAATTTACTTTGGAAACGTTAACAGTTAAATTCTTGTATTAAAGAACGCATAATTTCATCAAAATGGTATAAAACCTGCTTAAAAGTTTATTAAAAAAATGTATTTTTATGAAAAAATGCTTCAACATTCTTTAACAATACGTTAATATTCATGTTGTATTCGGTTTTTATTAATAATAACCGATAAAAGTGACTAATTGATTAACCACTGGAATATTTACCAATAAAATTAAATAATCAATTGATCATATTGGCCATCTATAATTGATAATAATTGATTAAACATATTAAACATAATACATATGGAAAAAGACGAAAAGTTACATATCATTTAAATATGGAAAAAAGTCCAAGGTTGAGCTATCCCTAATTTCATTAGATTTAATTCGTTTTTATAATAGAAGACAAGCTAAAATGCAACATTTATGCTCAACAGATATAGTCATAATGATAGTCAAAATCCTCATGATGTATAATTTCGATAATTGATGATAATTATGATAACTTATATTACTACACTATAAGCGATAACAATTTCTATACTCCCCAACTCATAATATCAAGTCAGATATTATATAATAATATCAAGTCAGAACTCATAATATTAGTCAGAGGCAGTCCTAGTTATCGCATTGTGTTACAAGAGAAACAAAATATCACAATGCCATTTCATGGAGTGATTCATTTGTACTTGACGTTGTTTTATCTTAATCGATTTCAAAATTTACTTATACGCTTGAATAAATAAGTCATTTAGGATGGATGAATTCCCTACTCAGGCTGCGTGATCGAACTGGTGCCGGTCATCTCGGGCACGGGGCATGTGATGATCATGCATAGGATGAGGGCGATGAAGCTGAATGATTCCGCAATGACAATGCCTCCCGTCATCACTCTTGGCCTTGGCTTGAATTTCCTAATTGCGATCCCTCCGAAGAGGATACCCAGCTGCATTCCGACCAGACCAGCAGGACCTGCGAATAAAACGAATTCAAAAAGATTAAGGCCAATCTCACCGCCCACCAATCGTCATGTTTCATTTCATTCTTTTCGGTTTATATTTTACCTGAAGAAATATTTAATTTCATCTCTACAAACACTTGAACTAATTAGTAATTCTATTAATACCAATAAAAGTATGAAAATCTTTGAATTATTCTGATATAAATGGTAGCTAAGAAATAAATTTTCTTCTTTAGAAAATATTTACGCTAAATTTGGTTAAAAGAATGAAAGTGAAATATGAATTTTTATATGAGGAAATAGATTTTTCACAAAAGTAAAAGGCATCTGAAGATGAATTCTTCAAGAAAAGGTATCAAAATCATCGATTAGATATTTTTATACGTCAGAACACTGAAGGGTCCAGAAGACCATATCACCAATTAATAAATGAATACTTTCTGGAAATTTCATACTATATGTTATTCCTTTCTGTATGTGCAGTTTTTTTTAACATTTCAATATTAATAAAATTTTACATTTGCCACTTTCCTTGCGGTCATGTAATTATTCAGAAGTTTCACTTTCGATAGCGACAGAAGATTTCTTATCTTGACTTCGATATTATATATAAAATAATTTTGAATTTCTCTATGTTTTAAAAATAATTTCCTAATCACTCAAACTCAGTTGAGTCTTCTGATCGACGAGAGCTTTTTTTTTTCTCCTTGCATCAAGATGCTGAATAGACAAACTTCTTTTTAGATCTATATAAGTTCTAAATGCTTTCTCATGTTTACTCTTTCTAGATTCTTTACAATACGGTTCTTTACAATGCTTTCGCCATACAATTAGTCAAAAAGCTCTGAATAAAACTGAAAATTGGATTATTTCTTTGAGAATATGAAGAACAAAAATCATTAAAGAACTACATGATTGTTCCCTCAAAAGTATATTATATTATATTATATATAGCTGTGTTTATATCCCCATACTTCCACGGTAAATTTAAAAAGATTAGCCTTCATTCTGTTTGTTATTTTAAACGTAGAAAGCTTTATTATGGTTATCTTGTAATATTTATATCAAATTTCGTAGCTGTAATTCAAACCAGCAAGTCGTATATTGATATTAGATTTTTGAATATAAATGTATAATAGGTTAATTATTAAAATTAATTTGAAATTAGGCAAACGTTAAGAAATACAATCATTTGTATTTAAAATGGTGTGGAAATAATGCGATAATAAAACACAAATATTATATATAAACAAAAGAATTATCTAAATTACTAGAAACATTATACTAATTTAATTTAAATGTATTTTACATTTGCAATACAAAAGTATCGAAACACTTGAAATTTTAAAAAATATCGAAATTTGAATATAAAATGCAAGAAATCAGTTTAATATTTCACTTCATCGTATCCTTGAAACTAGAGCAACTATGCTTAAAATAATAAGGTCATAAAAATAACTGGCAAATACTATAGCTAAATATTGCTATTCTAGTATGACTTTCATTTTGGTAAGTTTGCATCTTTTTGGCCTCTTAATATAATGTTCACTTTTTCAAAACCAATACTCCGTTTCGCTTCAACGCTTTAAAGCTTTCATTCGCTTTGAAAATAGATCGGAGCTCTTCGCTCAACGTATTCTTTCATGCTATGAATATTACCTTCTTAATAGCTTATTTTTACTTGTTTTTCGATGTGTAATGTAGCTTTTGATTGCAACTTCATTATTTTTAAGAAAACAAAACAAGTGCAGCAAAGTCCTCAATAGTCTCACGTATATTTTAATACACAGGCAACAGATTCGGAGAGATTCTATTGATATTTCGAATTTCAATTTGCCAAAAAGAGCAGAAAAGATACTTTAAGTTCTTATTTCGTAGCATTCTCTGGTAAGATGTTATAAAATTAAAATCTTCTACAATATGGGCTTTCACATATGCACTCCAGCGGGAAGGTTCATAAAATTGAAACAAAAATACTTTTGTATATTTCATTAATTTATTGTTTAATAATATTTTTTTAAATCACTTAGTTCAATATAGTAATTCAACCAAATAATTGACAACTTTCCCGATTAACTACAGATACACACATTTTTAATGAATCCGACGCAAATATATGGCTGCAGAAAATATTGAAAATCTTAAACTCTTTAAATCTAAATGTTAACCGAACACTATAAGGGAAATTTTCAAATTTTCTTATGAAAAACATGAAACTTTACAATTTATAATTTTGGGCATGTTGAAACTAATTGTACCTGAGAAATGCATTAAAAATACATTTTTGTGCAATTCAAGTGCATCATAAATCCTGTCCTAAAAATTACCGAAATCTATGTTCAAACAAATATTTCTATTTTTAACACACTGAAAGGAACAATGCACTTATTTTTAAAAAAATGAAAAGAAAATCAATATAATTTAATACGTTTGAGTTGAATTCTATAGAATTCATTTTCACTATAATACAAAATGGTATAAATGCAATGTCATTTAATTTTATAATCCATATTATCATGCATATGCACTTTACGACATTACCTAATTGCTTTAATCATTACATTTATTTTGTTTTGTCTTTTCTTGATGCAGTTATAAATCTCTATTAGATGGCAAACATACCTATGAAATTAGAATTGTACCACTCCCATGCAATAGATAAAATGAATCTATGCATGCAGTTCATCAAAACCGTTTACAAATCTATCGTTTGTGAATATGTAAAGCCTCTACATCATAATAAATACTCTTGTTTTTCTCCTCCTGATCATATTTTGCTCTTTGAAGTAATGCTTCTCTGGGTAGTTTAATTTTCCCTTCGAAAAATATTATGTAATCTAGATTTAAATGAATAGTAAAAACTTCGCATTCGTCAATCATTTATGCTATCTTTTTATCATTATTCTGTTATTTCCAATCGGTGACATATGTCGCACCCAAGAAAGTTAAAAACAATCCAATTTAAAACCATCCACTTAATTTTATTTCTGTTGAAGGAAAAATCAAGTAGTTAGCTCATCTCCTTACACTTCAAAATAAAATCTTCCCAAAGGATAAATTTATTACGAATAGAGTATAAAAAAAGCTCACTATTCAAATGACAAAGAACTTTCATTTGACCTATAGTAACAAATTATATGCATACGTACATTAAATTGAATTCTAAAAATGAATTCTGTCACATGAATATTTTATTGTCTCAAAACTGAGCAAGAAAATTGATTGCTCCACTGAATTTGGAATTGATGGCGCAATTCATGTCTCGAAGGCGGGAAATATGCTTGCAACAGAAATTCGTCCATATTTTTATAAGGAATATTATAGAAATTGATGAAAGAGAATTTGTATGAAGGTCATAAAGATATATATATTCTGAATATAGGATACCAACCATTGTGTAACAGGTTTTATTATCCTCTTCAATAAGATTTAGTGATTATTAAAGGAGATACTTATTTGGTAGAATTTTTTTATGTACTTGAGTTTATGTGAAAATGATTTACATAATAGAAAGAATTTCTTCTGTTTATTTATACGTGAGGAAATACTGCCCTTATTAAACTATTAAGTAAACAGTGATAGTGTATTCTAAGGTTAATCAAAGTAATTAATTTAGTAAACTTGGTAATATACAAATGCATTTCATAAGCTAATATTCACAGAATGTAACCTATCTTATTCGCAATTTGCGCATGTTCAAAATTAATTTATTTTCTACTGATTATCGCACCTTTTGCGGGCTAATATGTTGAAATATTTCTATAATACAACTGAATTGGATTATACTTGTATAGCATGGCATATAAATAATATACTTTTTTGTTTTTGGATTGATCTTCTTGCAATATGATACAAACTCTAATGAAAAAAAATTCATTGAAATTTGAAAAATAAGCAGCTATTTCGTGCTTTCTTAAGAAGTTCCTCTAAATGAGTATATGGCCGAGAAGTAGGCGAATATTTAAGTAAATATTAAGTACCAGGACGGCCTGTTAAATTGAAAAGAAATTGCTGATTATTCATAACGTGTCAACCTGGTACTCAGAATAATCATATGATTTTGCCATGAACTTCAGTATTCTTCGAAACTGATTTCTACTCAACGACACGGGAAGATCAAATCTAAAATATATAAATTCTTTAAAAAAATAACGAATTTTACAAGGAAAACGAAAACTTAAATTACTTTTCATTCGCACTAGCAAACTATAACATATATGATATGTACATTAACCAGACATACACTGTACCAAACGTAGACTGCCTATAACAAATAATAAATATTGAATATTAAAAAATGTATATTATATTGATAGAATTAATTTCATTTTTATTTATTTTATTCCATATATATCATATTTACATAAAATTTCAAAACTGTAACACTCATTGCTTTTTTTAAAATATTAACTTAAAAATTACAAGAATAGCTATCCGAAAACATTGGCATATAAATATGATAAAAGGATATTCACAATTTAGACTTTGACATTCTTGTAAATATTTATTTAATACAGGTAAATAAACTTAAAATATTGCAGTTTCGGAAAGTTTTAAATATAAATTGAATTAAAATTAAAATGCATTAGGGAAGAAAAGTGATTACTCCTGAGAAAATGATTAAACTAAAGAATGGAATCAAAACTCTTAGAGAAATTGGAAAGAAAGTTGAAAGAAGTATTCCTCTATCCCAAGAGTTATCAATAATTACAATTCATCGAAACCATCTAAGCTGCTTGCCCTTGAAAAAAAGATACATCTTTAAGTCCGAATGTCTTAATGCAAGAATTACTACCTTTTAAACTGGGCAAGAATTACTTTTTGGGGTTTTGAATAAGTCTCATTTCTAATTATTAATAATTATTTATTGTTCTTATTAATAAAACCCCAAATACTATACCATTAATCCCATATACTATAAGAGATGGACATGAATTGTATTTAATGCAATACCTGAATAAAGACTGGCTTTGGAAGCTGACTGCTTAAACTGCATTTCCATATACTTGGGTAATAATACGTAATATCCTACGATTCCATTTAACCTTAGAACTCCTCCTAAATAATGGCAAATCAAAATTGGGTTCTTGCTCAAACGTTTCATAGCTTTCCACATGTCTGAGAAAATAAAAAGAAACTTTAAAATATTATCATACAGTATTGATTAAATTATAACACTG
Organism: Argiope aurantia; assembly: GCA_026543865.1. Taxonomy (NCBI): domain Eukaryota; kingdom Metazoa; phylum Arthropoda; class Arachnida; order Araneae; family Araneidae; genus Argiope; species Argiope aurantia. The sequence goes on along the minus strand of JAPMOR010049055.1, from coordinate 44,075 downwards.
AACAGAAAAACCTTTTAAAAATAAAAATATTATAAGCATATGAGAAGCTAAAAATTGTGATCATGCAGTTTATTGAAAACCTTAAAATTAATTAAAGAAATAATCTCAGTCATGAAATATAAAAATCGTATGACAAAAAGAATTACAAAATAAGAATTAATAACTTTTTAAAGAAACCGTAAGATGTCGCTGTTCCACGTTTTAGTAGATGTCTAATAGTTACAATCGATTGTTGTGAATCAAAGTTATTTACTTTATGGAAACGTTTTGCCTTATTTAAACTCATAGTCTTATTTATTTCCAGTTCTCAGAAAAATAAAAACAAACATTTTCCCCTAAAAAAAGGATCAATAATTGAATGAATGTTTATTAAAGTGGGACAATATTATGAAACGCAGACACATAAAGAAAAAAAATTGAAGGATACTGTGGTCGCATGGCAGATGGAACTGAACATATCAGCTCTCTAACTAGATATTAACTTGTGGTATACCATAATATCACTTTTTTTTCATTGCAGTATATCTACTTTATTTTTAAACTATTTACTTTGGAGGAAGAGGCGCCCCAAAAAATGGATAAGCCGTCTTATAAATAAGAGCTTTCTCACTTATCCTGGCATAGATTGTGACTGGGGTAAAATTACCTTCATCCTAATGCGGGAAGAGTTAATCACGGTCGGTGATGGCTATGGATAGACCTTCAAGTGATCACCACTGACAGATAATGGCCACAGAAAGGTTATCAATGAAGCCTCCCATTTTCAACCATCCATCCATCCATCACGATGGAGGAACACCATGACCAGTCCTTCAAGATTCCATCCATAGCTCTTGTATTATAATCATGTACTTACTATAAATTTAGTTTAGCTATATTAACGTCCCGTATTAAAGAAATATTAGAATTATTTTAGAATGGGCTCCGTAATTCTGAACCACTGTCAAACGACGAGGCCCACACTGAGCTGAATTACCTCCCTTTCAAAGCTTCCGCCTACTCCAATTGGAGGACATTTGGCATAACGAGTTTCAGGCTCGCTTACACAGTGGCTGTAGGGAGTAGTAGATGTTATTATCAGTACGAAAAAGATGCCTTAGTATGTTGTTATATGTATTCATATTTTGTCATTTGTATGTTTATTTCCAAATTATTGCAGTGTAATTTTTTTTTCTTTTCTTTTTTTAATCAAGTCCACCTACATCTATAACAAACAAGAAAGGGCCACGTGAACTCTTGAAAAAGAAGTGTGGCGTGGTGTTAAATGTCCTAGAATGTGTGTTATGCATTATTTTTTCTTTTTTTCATATAATTACGAGCTGTTAACGTTTTACGTTAAAATAAATTCCTTAGTTTTATTTCAGAAGTAGTTCAATCGTCATTGTGCGGATCTCTTTCTTTAAAGAAAAGTTAAATTCATGAATTTAGGCTAATTTTTCACAACATTTTCTATTTTTGAATATATGTATATGCAATAACTCAAGAATTTACCAAACCAGAAAATTGCCTTTCAGTGTACAACTTTTAGACCCAAAAAGTATAATGAACAGTTTTGAACCTAGTCTGTTTAGGGAAATATCTACAAAATTCCTGCTTTGTTCTTTACCCTGTACAATGAAGATAAGCACGAACCAGGCCACAATACGGAATTATACAAAAAAGTAGCGGACAAACCTTCTCGCTGGTTGAATAAATATTTTATGTCCGTGCTATTTTTGGTGTACCGTTCGCAAACAATGAAATTCAAGCAAGACTTTTACCCTTCAGTTGTTCTATTGGTGATTTTGTTTCTTCTTGTTTCTTCTTAGGGGTCGTGGGCAATTTCTTTCCAGGAAATCTTTTCGGAAATAATATCATTGGGAGAGAGAAAATAAAAATGGCAAAACCAAGAATGATGAAACCTAACCACCACGCTCCAATCCAACGTGGATCCTTTGTTCCGTATCCAGGATCGTCTGAAACACAAAAGTGGAATTTATAAAAATAATTTATCGACAGAAATTAACTTTTAAAAATAATCTAATTTTATTAAAAAATTTAACTACAAAATTATTTTTTATATAATATTTTTCTGATTGACAAAAATTGTTCCTGAATGCTTGATTTCAGAAAAAGTTTCGAATAAAAGGAGGCATTATCCAAATGCAGTGGAAATGCAGTGTTCCTGAACCCCATTATTCTTTAAGAATTGATCCTATTAAGTGAAGTCAGAAGAAGATAGTTATGAAAAGAAAGATAATAAGATAGTAAATGAAAAGAAAGCTAATAAGACAGTTAAAATAAATAATCAGATAGTTAATGAAAGCTGGAAGAAATTTTAAATTTATTATTAAAAAAATAATTCCAATAGTAACAAAGAAAAAACGCTATAAGGGCTGAATTAAAAATTTGTTACGTATGTACAATTATTTAAAGTTATGGAAAAAATTTGCCAAAACAAAAATAAATCAGATATATTTCATCAGAACGATAATTAGAATACTAAGATTACTTCGTGATTGTTTATTGAATGTGAAAAAGAAATTGCAATAATTCGCTTACAGAAAAAAGTTAACATTTTTTATTGAAATAATTTCAAAAGAAATGAAAGCAAAAAAATAATTGGTCTCAAAGAACTCAATTCCTTTAAATAAAATGTTAAAAGAGACATTTAATATTTCAAACACTAATTTATATTCAAATAGAATTCATACTGAACAAAATGAGGAAAAATAAGCGAGATTGAAATATTCCATATAAATAGTCTTCAATATGACTGTTTTGTATATAAAAGTAATTGATAAATTTAACCAGAACCCAAAATTTTAACACCAGTCATTTATTGATATTCTGCATTATGAAATTTCATATCTAAAATAAAAATTTCTGAATTTCGTAAAATTCCCTAGTTTTAAAAAAGATAAACACTCAGTACATCAATTATTGGTAATGAAGCCATTTACAATTTTATTTGTCTTTGATTGTAATAATTTTTTATTGCACAGAAAATGAAGTCAGATTATTTTAATTCAGAAGTATATGATGATTATTTTACTTACAGAAAGGATCTTCGTAGAAATTCAAACAGAGGGAGGACAGCAGAAATCCTAATGTGGGTCCCAATAAACGGAGAGCGAACAAAGTTCCTGCAACATAAAAGCATTTTTATAAACATAAAAGCCACTCTAAAACAAATATTGGTATGAATTACCATCATCATTCCATTATTAGCATAGCCTGATGATGGTAATATACTAATAATGTTAATGTTAAGGATTATTAATGAATGATAATAATGATTATCATTAGTATTAATGATAAATATTATTAATGATTTTTTTATTCGATAATATAATAGAATGTAGTAACGTATGCCTCCACATTATTTCACTGATTAATTTGTTAAATGCAGTGATCTAAAACCTAATGCAGGTCTCAAGAGATTATAACGTCAGATATTAATATCTTAAAGAATTTTTTTTTAACGAATTGAAACATTTTACATGTTGGTTTAATTGCTTTTTATAATTATTACATCTTATAGACAATCACGCAGACTTATAAACAGGAAATACTCCACATCAACATTTGATATATCAAGTAACTTTTATCTATTATTATCGGTTTACAAAAGTACAGAATATGTGAATTTTGCTAGAAAGTTTTTTTTCCTTAATTGTGCATTTTAAAACTCATTCTTGCACTTTCTGATAATATCTCTGTAGACTTCTTAGATTAATCAACATCAAATTATATAAGTAATATATTTGAATTTTTATACATTTACAGCTTACTTAAATACGAGTATATTCAAGCTATTACAATGAGAAATCAGTCATGAATAATCAAATAAATCATTATGAATGTGATCAAAAGGAGTTAAGAAACGTATTTTAAGTTTTTTTATGATGTTTCTTTGTTTGTTTAATTATATTAAAAGTGTAATTGAAATTATCATATATTATTTTTTTTCGTTATGAGAAATACCTCGACACATATGAAAATATTATTTTAAGAAAAAAATATATCCAAAATAACATTTATATATTAAATAATAAAACTCAACGTTATTTCATTTGTCTTTGTTCTTAATAAAAGTGGTCAATCCCATAATAAGATGAAACTTTATTTTCATATTCTAGAATGAATAAAAAAATTCTGTTTATTATTAAGGAATATGATGTTTATGTGTTTGAAAGAGAAACTTCGTGATTACGAATGTTATATTGCATTAAAATTGCATTGATGTTATAATGAACATAAGTTACCAATTATTTTGCAAAATTATGCATATTTTTATATCAGGGCTTTTAGTGTTTTCTGAAATTGTAATAATTACATATTCCCCTCTAAAATACTTCCTAGTAAATAGAATAAAAATACATAAATTAGATTTATAAATTAGCTTTTTTGAGATACTGATTCAATTTTCCTATTTTAAGGTTTGGAAATAACAGAAAATCAAATATGATAAAAGAGCTCCGAAGTATTCATATTATTTTTTTTCATGAAATTTAAATCAATGACCACAACTAAATGAAATTTTGATAGCTAAAATTCTTATAAATCATGAAAATATTTCAAAATAATTTATTTTCCTTGTTTATCAACTTAATTATCGATGAGATAAAAGAAAAATAGCGTTTTTAAAAAATATTGTGAAGTAACATCCTATAAAAACGAGATATTTTATAGTTTATAAACAATAATTCTAATAAGAATGTTTCAGAAATTTAAATATATTCATTTTATTTGATTGACATCATAGAAATAAATTTATTTCCCAAATACGAGACAGCGATTTTGTTTCCGCTTTCACTTATTTGATAAATATTGCTTTATTCAATTTCGAACATTTCGGGTATAAACAATTATAATGCATGGATATTTGTGACTTCGCTGAAACATAAAACACCAGTACGGCCTCACCATTGTTTTCATCAATTTTACATGTAAATATCTTCCGATTCAATGAAATGTTTCTACTTTTTTTTCCCACTGAATGTAATGAAATATTGTGCTCATACTGGGACAATAGTCTATTCAAGCATATATGACTAGAATATTACAATGGAATCCCTAGAATTTGCATTCAAAGAAATGTCCCTTTGGAAAGGCTATACAAAAATCATTGAAATCCGTTTTTACTATTAAATTGTATTTTAAGGATTTTATTAAAAAAAGATATCTATAAATATATATCCTCAAAAACATCAATTTATCCTTCATCTTTTAACTTCCGCCTTCCTTTCTTATGTTTTCAGAGCCGCGTTGGTGAGGTTTTAGCTTCGAAACTGGAGGGTTGCAGGTCTGAAACCCGATTCCACCTAAGAATCCTCATGCAAGCAAATTTGGTGCACCTTAAATCCGTTGGGGTCAAACGTCCTTCCACTTGTGCGGTGCTGAAGTTAGAAAAGGAGGTGCCAGGTCAAGTGTCGTCCTTGTCGTTTGACCATTTGTCTAAATTACGAGGTTCGTCCCAAAATTGTTCTAGTGATGCGTTAAAATAAGATGCTAATATAAATGAATTGAACTGAACTTTTGCATCTTTTCCATGTGCAAGATTTATTAAATCCAAGATTTTTGAAAACAAATTTATGATTATTTCTGATATCGTTCTCTAATTCAAAATCAGTTCTCTTTAGTGAAGGTATTAAAAAAACTACTGCTATTATAAGATCGGTATATTGTTTTTAGGAAAAAACTTTCCATCGATTAATGCTTTATCAATTCATTGTTCTCAATAATCTTGGTCATTCAACCTTTATTCTTCTTTTATTTTACTCGAGCGTGTCTGCATTTAACTCTTGTCGGTGTTTTTTTTCCCCTTCATAATCATTTGTATCTATTAGAGCGTGAATTTACTTTGATTAACACACCTAGCAGCAGCAACTTTTTTGTTCTTTTTCCCATTTTATTAGAAATCTACCGCTAGGAACAGCAGTCTTAAATGAGACATGTCATTCACCTTTCGACAGTATCTTAAATGTCATTTAGTAACTGGTTGTCTAATGATAAGAAATGGATAATTAGAATAGCCTTGAAAATACTGATGTATGGATTGTCTTCGCATTGCCTACGAGTAGCTTATATTTGCTGATCTGATCATTAATTGCAGCATTGATTCATTCAAGGAAACGGGAAGTTCTACTGAATTCTCAGTTTTCTTGCCATTTCTTGAATTCATGGGCAGCCAAGTGACATGTATTTTGCAAAATCTAAATTCAGCAATTATTAAAAAATATTTCAAAGTATTTCTTTCCGTATAAAAAGAAAACTGTTTTTAAAGTATAAAAGCTAAGCTGTTAAGCTGAAAAAGAAAATTTAGTATAACAGTATTGGTGTGCGAGCGGAAAATAGAGGCTTCGAAAAATGTTGTCATGTGTTCTTATAGAAATTGAATGATTTCAATGATTTGTAGTGAACCGAAATTGAACGAAGAAAGAAATGATTTCAAATTCTCAACGGCATAGTTTTATTTATAAAATAAAATTAAAATCTTTTTTAATGAATAATATTATTTAGGAAAGTTTAATTTGGTATTAACAATATTTCCAAGGCGATGCATTTGCTACATTAAAAATATTACATGAATTGTGTGAGATTATAATAGCTATCTAATAACTTCTACCCAGTCACTCATAGCTCAACAGAGACAACATTTTTCTTCTATTATTTTATAACTTTCGAATTCAAAAGATAAAAAAATATAGTATTTATTAAGTAACCATGAATAACTGAGGTTTGCATTATATTATTATCCTCGAATTCCAAATATATATATAAACAAATTAATATGAAGACACAAAGTGAATAATTCATTATAAAAGACAATGCAAAAATGCTCAAACAAGTCATATGCAACAACAAACTACTCAGGTATGTAGCGATTAAGTGCAGCATGGATAATTTGTAACGATTGCTACGAATATGCTTGAAAAGTTCAGCAATTATAATTGCTTTTATATTAACTACTATTAGAGTTTGATTTTTTATAATAATTGGAATATGCAATTATAAATCCTTTCGTGTTAATAAAGTAATCCCACAATTTTGATTAGTAATGATTCTAACGTAGTCCCGCAACCATCCGTAAACAGAGTACGGCCCCCGTTGCCTGGCGATAAGATTTTGGTTTCAAGTTTTGAAATCTGATATTACTGAAGAGCTGTGTGGGTAGCCAAATGCTCGCCGGCGATCTAGGCCTGAAATTAAGGAGGCTACAAACTCAGATGTATTCTGGTCATTTCCAAGGCTCAAAATTGCAAAGACTCTTCAAAAATAGCTTTCTTGCTGCTGCAAAATGGTATGTAAATATAATTAAAGAAATCAATGAAAACGATTAGAAAACAAAATTTTATGCGTATTAAACAGCAATGCTAATAAAGTAATTAAATATTGCTTTATGTGGGATAACATTGGGCAAATTGGTTTAAAGAAAAAAATTTCCTCTCAGCAAGCTGGAAGGTCCTTTGCATCTGAGTTACTATTTGACAACATAAATTGTTAATATTAGAAACAGTCAAAATTAAGGCGTGGAAATCACTTTTCAGCCCCTAACTTCTAAGATATTGCAGTTATCGAAAACCTTTCAATCCAAAAGTTGTTCTTCTTAATGAGGCACTAATTAGGCTAATCGGATTTATTTTTCTCTCTTCAATATTTATAGCGAAAGGAAATTTCAACCCCCACACCATTTCCGCCCCCTTTGAGCTAGATGGGTCATTTATGAACTCGTTCGAATTTTACATTTCTAACAACATATTCCAAGCCAGTTAAAATCCAAACAAAATTATTATAATTATCCTGTTTTAAGATAACATGGGTAAAGCGTTATACATACAGATATTATTACTGTAATATATATATATAAACTTTTGAACGATGGTTGTTTTGGGATTCTAGAGACCATTATTGGAGAATTGAAAAAATTTTCCCTAAGTCTTGTAATAGTCTACTTATAGGAATCTACCTACAAAAATAAAAAATAAGGTGTATTTGAAATCCTTTTTTTGAAAGATAATTTTATCCTTAATAATTCATTTTAATTCCAGTTTAACTGTGCATAATTAATTTATTCCCGTTCTTATTGCTTTAAAATTATTCGAGGGAGTCTTACAAAAGTCCTCTAGTCAACACAAATAGCAAACTGAAACTCTTCTTTCTCTAAAGTGCTTAAGAAAGTAAGGAAATTGACCTGTAGATTAAAGCCGTTTTGCCAATGAACTTTAGGCTGTTAACATTCGGATAAATACCAGTAGCTACAGACTGAAATTTTTCATCGCTGCATGTTAAACGTTACGATAAAAAGCACTCTTAGTACTTCTGCGAAAAATGGTATGAATGTGAGATAACGCCAAGACAGGAATTTAAATTTAGTCAAATAAGATAATTTTTGATTGATTGTATTTGACAATTTCCATCACCAAATAAAAATCAAATCATGAAATAAAAAAGATGCATTTAAGAAACTGTTTGGGTATGAAACCGAACATGCGATTATCTACAACAATTTAAACGATTTTATCTATTTTAAATTCCAGGCATCGATGACAACTGTACTCACGCTGGATCAACATAAGCGCGTGAAGTGAAATCCGGTTCATTTCAGGTGGTCTATATAAATATTGTTGAGCGAAATGGAGTCACGTGAATTCACTGTCAGATTAGAAGGTAAAGCACCAAGGGATTTTTTTTTTCTATTTATGTAACTGATTTTAAACCTTTGACAGTTTCTATGATGATTTCAATAACAAAGACAGTCTTACTTGTTTTCGCCTAATAGATGAATAGACGAATACAAATGGAAACACCAATTTCTCACTAATTTTCAATTAGAAAAAATATATTCACTCATACACTTAAAAACTAAGAATCAGAAAATATATATTTTATTTCGAATTAATTTTTTTATATTGAAACTCCTTGAATATCGCAGAAATATCTTGTCTTATCAACTTAAATTTTAAAATATTCATGATATAGTGAATTTATAATCTCTACTAACAATAAAAGTGTGTGTGTATGTGTGTAAATTTTAATAATTTATTAACTATTTAGTCAAATTAACTATATTTCACACATTTTGATAGTTAAACAATGTAAATTTCCCTCAAGTGAAGACGATTAGTGAAACTATTCCTAATCAAATATAGATATCTTTTAGCTTATAAAACAATGATAAATAAAATATGTATAATTGAAGGATATTGATTAAAATGATGGTATTATTTTAAATGCAGATAGTCAATTTTAATTAATGATATTATATTAAATCGATTTCGGTATAAATTGAGTGATGCATTAATATTTATTAGAAAGGCTTGCAAAAAAGTTGAATGCCTCAGTGAGAAACAACAGAATTAACCATTTCTGAAATAGTGTTCAATATTAAGTAGAAAACGTTAATAAGGTTATATAATACTTTATGTTTTGCATTTTTTTTTTCTATTCCACATCACATCATTCTACATTGAGATTTGAGACGAGAAAAATTTTATGGGTTTTCCAGAAATTCATCACGACCTTCTATGGAGGTAGGTGAAGACTTCCTGAATTGCTAATGAATCAGCTTGATGGTATTGTTTACTTTCGCTGCAAGAAACACGTGTCTAAAGAATTTATTACACATGAAATTTATCACAGATAAACCAATGTTTAAACAATTCAGAGCTCATTTAAATACTACTATTGAATTGTCAATCACTCAAGGAGACAATCGTTTTGTCTCCTTTGTCAAGAGAAAATATTTAGCATAAATCAGCACTAGTGAAAAACTAAGATGGCGTATATAGTCACGAATATATTTCTAAAAACTAACAAAGTTAATAATATTTTAGTAGTAATTAGTTAATAATTTATCATTCAATCGCACTTATTGTAATTGGTATTGGTGATTAAGCCATTTCTCTTCTAATAGATTCAAAATCATTCTTTTCTATATACCGAATCTGTAATTCAAAAGAAAAAAATTTCCAAAACACTCATCTGAGTCAGCTATGAATTCTGATCGCTTTTATCGATAAAATCGATATGGTTCACATTGATGAATATCCCTCTCCGGCATAGATGACTGCTGATTATTAAGATTATATGATAGGAAATATATGTATTGTACTGTATTGAGAAACTTTGGATTGAAAGGATGATATTTTAAAAGAAAGAAATAGTTAAAATCCGTGTGTGTGTGTGTGTTTCACACAATATATTAAAATATCTCAAAGTCTTTAATTGCCATTTGCCTAATATCTCATTTTGACTTTAAAAATGTTTACAGTAGATTTTTATGAAGTCATTATATTATGAAATATGATATAGAATAAATGCAACTTGCAATACTTATCATTTATATAAATATTGCTATATTATTTAGAAACATCATTACATTTATATATATGACAAAAAGTTGTAGTAATGAAAGGCATAAGTATTTCATCAAGGAAATGAAATTAATACAAATTCTATAAAGAGTTATAACATTTTTTTCTAGACATTGTTCGCGAATTAAAGTGCAGAAGACATTGCATTCTGAATTTTTTTTTCTTTCTCACAGAGATTATTTTTCCTTTAATTATCTTTTATGGTCTAAAAGCTTATCAGAATGGCTTAACATTGATTATCTAAAAACAATACTAAATTTTTTAAAACATATGATGAAAAAAATTAACCTAAAATAATAGTAATAGTAAGAAATTCATCACAAGGAAGAAAATTCCTAAACGTAGATCAAAATTTAATGCATTCTAACTGTTTCCAATGACTAGGAGTTTATTTGCAATTAAAAACATTTTTTGATTGTCAAGATATTTTATGAACTACATTTTATCTGACCAAATGAAATTAATATTTTAAAGAACACTTCTACAATAAACATAGTAAATTCTACTTATCTATGCTCGGAAAGTAATGAGATAAAACAGTAAATAAAATTGGTGAAATCGGTCCAGTTGTTGAAGGTAGGGTTTGTATTAATGTTTTGTTTTGCAATATATTTCAAAAATAGAGAGCGGGAAGTGGTTAGCTAGCATTGATCTAAGAGGTAATGAAACTTCATTTGAAATAAAAACTAGCAAAATCGGTATAGTGGTCCTCGAAAGGGGATTGATAAAAAAGTTTCCGTGAATGCACAATAAAGTACTTTTTGCTATTTTTTCCCCTCGAAAATATGGGTGGTGGGGTAGGTAATTATTGTTGGCGTATTTAAATGGCACAATATTTTCGCCATCGGACTAGTGATTGGAGCTACACAACCAGCTCTTTGGTTTAACAAATTATTTTTAAATAGAGATTTGTTTATTTAAAATATTAATATCAGAACCTCATGCATTTACTTTTTTATATAGATCTTTAAAAAATTATCTTCAAAATATCTGAAATGATTTTAATTTCATATATAAATATATAATCTTAAAATATATATATTCTACCTAAAAATATTTTTATTATAAATCTTTGATACATTTTCATATTCTTTGAATTGTTGATGTTTCAAAGTATATTACGAAATTGGGAAGAGTGATTTAGTTATTTTGCAAGATTTGGTTTCAGATATCACAATGGTTCAGCACCTGGTAATTGATAAAATAAGAAGCACAATGATATTGCTAGAAATAAGATCAAACGCTTAATCTAACTTTAGTAAGTGCTTTGGCGCCTACATATCTTAAAATATTTATTGATGAGCTCTTAAAGAAAAAGCTATCTCTTATCTTCGCTTCTAGGCAATCCATTTCATTCTTAAGTGTCTGTTTACATCCCATTATACACCCCTATTACGAAAACAACTTATGCAAGTCATTGTACAAGGATTTGAAGATGATGATTATTACGTAAGATTATTTCAAACTCTGCACATTTGCTACAAAAATCGCAAAATATTTTTAATACATAGTAAAGGTAGAAATTAAAAATTGAAAACATTACTGAAAATTGCAAAACTTTCTGGATGCCTTTATTTTAAAGTGGCAAATAACAGATTTAATTCTCAAGCTTATATATTCGACAATTACGGTTTTTATAATATGGGTTTAAATTCTTTGGAAAGTGAAAAAAAATTAAAAATTTAGAATATTCCGTTTAATTTTTACGTTTAAAAATTTTATAGGTATACAAAAAAAGACAGAAAAAGGAATCAATTTTCTTTAAAATTAAACATTTTAAAAATTTAAATTGATATTTCTTAGCATGAGCCCTTTATTTTTGAAAAAAAAAATGCAAGACATTTCATTCTAATTAGCGATAAATGCAAGAGATTATTTCTATCTGGGATAAACTATGAAAATTCAGAATTACCCCAGCTATTTCATTTGATTATCTTACATAAAATAACATTTAATTTTATGAATATAAAGTTAAATTGTAAAATATCTGAGACAGTTTCGCCGTAATTTAAGAGTAAAACATTGCTAGAAATAAAATAATAATACCATAAAACCTAATTCAAAAATGCTATTAAAATATTAAACATTTGTGAAAACTTTCTGCTCTCCCTCTTTTAATAATATCCCTCGGATAGCATTAAATTTGTCGATATCTTTGAATGAAAGAATTTTTGAATAATTTCTTATGGCGTATTTCAGTATATCAAATAATTCAACCACTAAAAAATTTCATATTTATGTAAATAGTTTAATGATGAAATTATTCAGAATTTCGAAATCTCATTCGAAGGCATTGAAAATTTTAAATGCTATCTGAGGGATATTATTAAAACGGAGAAAGCAGAAAGTTTTCACAAATGTTTAATCTTTTTATTGTAATTTTGAATTAGTTTTTATCGATTTATTATTACATTTTTCGCAATGTTTTTCTCTGAAATTATGGCAAAACTGTCTCGGATATTTTACAATTTAGCTTTATATTCATAAAATTAAATATTTTATGTAAGATGGTTAAATGAAATAGCTGATGTAATTCTGGATTTTTGTAATTTATACACCATACATCATAAGAAATTATATTCAAAATTTTAATTTGTATCATTTAATTTGATTTTTATTTATTGTATTTATTTATTTGTTTGTTATTTTATTCATTCGTTTGTTTGTTTCATTTTTATTTCATTTCTTCCAAAGATATTTTATTTTATTATTTATACTATATAACGGCACAGTTTATTTAGAACCCGAGTTCATGCTCTGACATTTAAGTTCTAAATGACTATTATTCGCGGTCGAATGAATCAGTTAATTAGATCAGCACATTATGTTCAAGCAGTTAAAATAGTGGGGAAAGATTTATCAGGTTTAAATATCTTATATAAAAGGATTACTGCAAAAAATGCTTTCAGAAGAGAAAGAAAGAGCAATCTTAGAAGATGTGGAAAATCCGAGATTTCTTACTTCCATACATAATATCAATTGCAGCTTGGGTCAAAAATTATTGTATTTATAGGTTATGCAACCAGTCGTTATCTTTTAATATCAACGAAAATCCTTGAGAAATGTCCAAAAGAGCCTTTTCGCTTATAAGATTAGCGGAATTGGTTCTATTGATTTTTAATATCATAAGATTAGTGCTCGATACATTATATAAGTCTTTATTAAAAAATACATTTATATACCATCTTGAAATCAAACAATTATTTGTCACGTGTGTGTGTGTCGTTATAATTTTTTCTAGAAATTTGAATATTTTCATTTTTAATAATGAGAATACATATGAGATTTTCCACAGGAAGTAGAGTCAGAGTGACGGTCAAAATGCAAAGGCTTATATTATATATATTTAAGCAGTTGCGTGGCAGAATAGTAGTTTTAGAAAATTTTAAAACTTATTTATTCCATCACCGGAATCATATTATGCTCAAGGAAGAATCGAAGAGATGCATCAGTCTATATCGCGATACAAGAGCAAAAGAGGCCAAAATTTTTCCCTTCACTGATTTTACAATGAGATTTTGATAAGATTTCTTTGACATGTGTAGATTTAGGATAGTGAAATTAAGATATCTTTAAAAGAATGTGGTAAACATTAAGGATTTTTATCTCTTCACTCGGAGCGTGGGAATCTGTTGAGACATGCAACTTTATACAGCGCGTGGAGCATTAATTAAATAAAAAAAATGTGAATTGGATCAGTAAATAAGAGAATACTTTAGAATGAAGTTAACACGGGTTAAATTAAGATAAAAATTAGGAATTTCATTGCGATTAAATTAGATTAAGATATATCATTACATATTATATTGAAAATCGGTTTCATCTGTAGTCAGTTAATTAGAACAGGTGTTTTTTCACTTGACTTTAATGACAACATGCATTCTGTAAAAATTTTACAATGCTTTCTTATTCAGCATAATGCAAGATAATTGTTTATTAATTTTAGAAACGCAGTTTTCTATTTAATAAATATGACCCATAATTTCATATTGAGATAGTTTTTGTGGTAAGACCACGTGCTCAATTTCTCCCATGTAACATTTTATTTTTAATATTATTATTCTTATTTATTGCATCATATGCATACAAAGAAACTGCATAAATGTAAATCACCAAGGTAATTGGCCTTGTCTCAGATGAACCACCACATTTTAGTTATTCTTAGATCCGAAAACGTAATATTTTGAATGCCGATCCACCCGCCCACATGTTTATCTGTCTGTGAAAACAATAACTCAAAACTGAACAAAACAAAATAGAATAGACGAATAAATTTGGAACTTTCTCGGTGCACCAGTATCTTCAAATTTTAGATGAAATTCATTAATGCTAAATCTGTTTGTGTATCTATCCGTTTATCCATGCTCAAGTGAACATGATTTCGTTGGTAAAATCCTAAAGCGAGTCTTATTTTAGTTCCAAATACACCGAAGCTTTAATAGTCTGCCAATTTGTATATTCTTAAATGTGCACACAAAAACTATAAAATTCAGCATGTTAGTTCATTCTATGTTCTTTACATCTTGAATGCAAGTTCATATCAAATCTTAGAAACAATTAATAAAAAAAATTCAAAAAATGATATAATATTTTCTAAACTGCGGAATGTAACACAAATGTGCATAAAATTTCTCTTTATATACATACACGAGAAAATTGAAATAACTCTCTTGTTGGCTATCGCGTTCACAAACAGATAAATATTTTTTTTTAATTTTATTATTTATTTTTTTACCATAGAGAATGGTGCCGAACTGACAAAATTTGTCAGTATTCTATTCTCATACTCTTTGAATTTGTTTTTTTCTTATATATAATTGAAGAAATATAAAGAAAATGTAAAACGAAAAAATTTTAGCTTCAAAGAACAAAGAGAAAAGAATGAAAAATCATACGTTTTAAAGAATAAATTTGATAGAATTAAAACATTACCTTTTCAAATAAAAATAAGAACACAAGATAAAAAGAATTTAAAAAATCATACATTTCGAAAGAATAAAGAAGAGAAAAACATGCGTTTCAAAGAATATAAGGAAGAAAACTCTCGCTTCAAAATAAAAGAGAAATAATGAAAAACCGTAACTTTCAACAAATAAAAATGAAACAATTTTTGAAAATAACTAGAGCGATGCTTTACGTGAATGATATTAACAAAAAGAAGAAATTTCGATCGATGAAATGATAAGAAAAGGACAGCAAAAATGTGTCTAGACACATACGTAGCTTTGATTGGTGAGATTCCGGATATCAGATGAATCATGATTTAGCTAAAATTGGGTTTATTCCTAACTTCTAAATCACATCCGCATACATCTTTGATGAATCTTTATCAAAGCTACGGCAGTAATAATCTTTTCTCTATACAATAAAGTCCATTTATGTATTTTCCTATTTATACCTCGTTAGTATTCATGCGCCGTTTCATCACAGATCCGGTTCATACGTAACCATTGTAATAAAAATGCACTTCGTTATACAACGTAAAGAACGCACAACTTCTGCTATATTCTTTATCCTCTTTTTACACTCTGCAAATTAATTACATTATTTCTCAGTTCATTTTAAAAGGTAAAATCTTAGGAAACAGGAGATTGCATAGCACTCTTTTCCAATTCGCTTTTTAAAAATGACGCCGGAAAGAACAGAAATGCTTGAATGGACAATAGAAAGATAAAGAATCATTTTACAGAACTGGTCTGGATAATAAGCATATCATTCCCGATTTCATATATCTTTGAGCGCCCTATGTTCTTCCTCCATTACTACTCTTCTGCTTATTTCTTAAAAAATATCAAAGCACTATATTTAGTGAAAATTGAATTCATAACCTTGCACTTAATAATGATATGTAATGAATACATCAGAAAAAGGTTAAATAATGTATAATTAAATGCTTTTCTGTATAGGCATAAATCGTATAAATTAAAAAACATAAGATTAATGTTTAAGATCTTCAAAATACATATGATATATCCTCAATTCATATATGATATATGTGATAATTATACAATGTACTCGATTATATGATAAACACTTAAATTAAAAATATGTTCATTATTTTCAATAAGTTTATATAATAATACACTAATACTATCTTTAAAAAATTTTTAGTTATTACCTTTAAATAAATTTGCACATTAATAGCATCAAATTTCAAATAATCAAAGTTGTTTAGCAAAATGTTCATATTTCGTCTTTTCATTTATTTGTACCATTACGAAAGTCCCTTGTATGAGGTTTTACTAAATTTAATTAATTGAAGAAAATAATTAATATACCTGATAAATTCATATTTAAGCTAGTATATATGAGTAACGGAATTAAATTTCAAAGAGATTAAAACATTCAAAGAACGTAAATATTTTATTATAAAGAGTATAATTCCAGAAATGAATACAAGAAAAATATATATGTATGGAATTATTTGAGACAAATGATATAGTATCCAACTTTTTGATTTGAATTATGAATAAAGTAATGGTAATTCATTCATTTATTCATTTCGTGAGTGAATGAAGTCATTTTCCATTCTTTTCACGCAAAAAAAAAAATGTAAACGTATTTTTCTACTAGTAGTAAAAGTAAATGTATGTTTCTCAATGTGGCTGTTGGTTCTCTATAAACCTGACCGTTTGATCTAGGACTGCCAAAATTGATGCTAAATCTGGTGGCTAAGAACATCTCCATATTGAAGCGATTTTTAATAATTCAATTAATGTTTCCATTAATTAAAACATAAGTAAGATTGTGGCTTTTCTCGAAGATAACTTTACAAAATATTATTAAACTAAAATAAAATTTGCATCATAATATTAAAAAAAATTTAAATATCAATTTATTATTCTATTTTTTTATAAATTTTGATAATTATTTTAAAAAGAATTTGCATTAGTTTCAATATTTTGATTGTTGAAAATCAAATCATTTTCACTATCTCATCAAATATTCAATAAGGTGATTTTCTTCTATTGTTAAAAGCCAAAGAATTTTTCTGTTTATCATCTGAATAATTTTCATACAGAATGAGAAATCGAAATTCAATTACCGCGAAAGTCAACCTTCAATTAGAAAACTTTTTACCAAGTTAGTCACGTTTTTAAGGCACTGTGACGTCATTGGATTCGATTCCATTAAGAGTGTTTAATGCAGACAATTGATAGAATAGGTTGTTAATATTGTTACAAAAATAATAGGTTAAATAAATATATTATTAAAATAACTCCTTTCAAATTTATTTTATTATACTCTGCCATTTTTAATTTTTGCATTTTATTTTTTACTATGTTATATGTATTTTGTAATCTGGTTCTGAAGTGTTCACAAAAAACACGCAAGAATTGTCTTGTAATCGGAAGAGTTTCTTTTGATAATTTAAGAGTAGAAGCAATTTAACGTTTGCCACATCTGACTGCATTTCTCTCCTTCACAAAGCTTATCCTCTCCCCCCCCCCCTTGAATGCATTTGATGATAAACTCTTCATGCGCTTGTTTTGTCTAGCGCATGAAGAGTCATTCATACTCAAACTAAACTAAACATGTATAATTCTGTTGTATCAGTTGTAAGAGGAAGTTTCTTCCAGTGCTTCAGTGAACCTTAATTGTGACAGATTGCCCTAAAATTTCATAAATAATTCATTACAAAAGTAATAACGAAAATGTTAATGAAAAAGGGACCTGTTTTACTATTCCGCACAACAATAAATTAAATCATTCCAAACGCAAGAATTTTTCAAATAAATTTGTGCCCAAGGGGTTAATTTACCAAAAATAGCTCCGCTATGATAAGTATAGAAAATATCATCCAACTACAACTTAGTCATGTTTCTAACAACTCTACGCTTTAAAGTTGCAAGATTTTTCTCTGACAGCAGATTTACTCATCTGTTTGAGGCTGAAAGTCAACCAAAAACTAGTAAAGTCAAAATACAACTGTGGGTCTTGTTTAAGCGTGAAATATTCTTGAATTATTTAAATAATTCAATCGAATTTCTAAATTTCTATTCTTTTCATCTATCAGATATTTATTTTTCAATTCTCGACAATCGTAATGTTTATTTTTCCTCATATTACATATATCTAAAACGTTTTTAAAGATTCGTGCTACTCATCGATACCAAAACTAGGTAATTAATAAATTATTCTTTATTTAATACATCTCTTCAATAGTTTACTAAAAACTTCATATTAAGAAACTACTGAAAAACAGAGCTCGACTATACATTTTAAGGTATTTGAAAAAAAGAAGAAATTCATAAGTTTTGTTTTCAAATAAAAAGTAATTGCATAACATTAAAGAAAAAGAAAATGTATACATCAGAAGTTCATAATTTTTAAGAAAATAATATACGTCAGACGTTTACGTTTAATGAAACGGTTCAGAGTTATGCAATAAATAACCATACAGATAAAACACGGTCTCCGCGCTATTGTTTTTGATTTATGATGATGTAGAATCTTCGCACTAATGTTGAAAGATGTAAATTTTCCTCTTTCCTAATTTCCTATTCACTTTTCTAAATATCAACAATTCTTTTACTTTAGAAAACTCTTCTGTATATATTAATTCAATAGAATTAATATATATAAAATAGGGAATTTTAAACTTTGTAGTTCTTACTGAAACTGTAGAGTGTAATTAATCAAATTCTTATTTAATAGAATCTTATCAAAATTCTTTAAAAACGGCTAAAGGTGTAAATTTTTTTAGGCAGTTTGATTTGATTTGTAGATATTTAAAATCTCTTCTATAAAATCTTGTTATAAAAAATATATTCAAGGCTATTACTAATTTTAAGTCTTACAAAAATATAAAACGTGCCCAGTTTATTGATTAATTTTAGGTTTAAAACTATAGTTAAAAAAATCCAAAATAAATAAAACTGAAATTTCTCGCTTTTAATTTTATTAGTTTCATAAATTTATTCTTAGAAAACTTTCAAACACGATAAAGTATATAAGTTATAACTTTTGAATATTCAATAAAATATATTATTTCTCGGGATAGCATCCACCATTCTGTTTAATCCATTTACAGATATCTGGCAATATGATTGGCTAATAACTTGTTTAAAAGCACCAATTAAATCGTTTGATGCACTATTATTGAAGCAAAATTTTATTGAACACAAGTATCTTATTTTGGAAAGTGAATAACTGATTATGAGAAAACACATCCTCGATATTACCACGATTTAATTAAAAAAATCCACTTATTCAGATAATAAATGCTCTTACCGTCGATAATTTTTATACATTAATTATTGTAATTGGTTCGAACAATTTATTATTTTCTTAAACCTTGCTCAATATTTTAATACTTGTTACATTTGGTGATCAGTTTGTTAACCGGAAATTCTAATCAAAAGATATAACTTCATGTCCACGATGTTGAATGTGCAAAATTTAGCAGCTATATCCGAAATTGTCTGGCCTTTAGAGCGCCAACACACGCAGTCACATACCTTCATATTTATTATCAGGAGTGATAGAAATTTCGTTTTCTTTTGTTTTCTTGCTTATTTGAAATTCATAGATTAATATTCAGTAACGCTTGTAACACATAATAATCTACAAAAATGTAGACACTTTTATCATTATCTATTATTATACTTATTAACAAAACCTATTCATCTTTAGTTAATGATTCATCATTGATATAAATACAAAATATTTTCTGATATACTTTAATTTTTCGGGCGCGGGGGGGAGGGGGGTATTGAAGTTTTAATGAAGAATGTTTTTCACTTTCTCATATACAAAGTATAAATAAAGTATTTTAATCGTCAAAAAATTCGAACTCTACATTTTAACGAATCTTCATATTTTAGATCTTCCTGAATTCGAAATATGTATTTTTGAAAAAATGTCTATCCGTCTGTAACAAAGTTAATACAAGAGCGTTTAGAGGTAGAAGGTTGAAATTTGGTATACAGTTTTTACACCAAATTTGTAGATTCTGTCAAATTTTGAGCAAAATCCGCTCAAATGAAATCTGTCTATCCGGCCGTTTGAATATAATTTAACAAGATAACTACAAAACGAAGAGATCTAGATAGATAAAATTCGGTAAACAGATTTAACATCTACAGTGTAGATGCCTATCAAAGCTTGAGCCATATCCAGTAAGGGGTTGTCGGTCTGTGTTTTCAGAAACATGCAAACGCGGTAACTCAAAAGCGCGTCGACTTAAATATATCAAATTTAGTATCCAATTTTTGTGACTACAAGTGTAGTTTTGTGTCAAATTTTTGTTTCAATTGATTTGGAAGAAGACATAGTTCCCAAATTCGATGTTTTGGATACTTTTAATGGTATGCCAGGGATGGATCGCCAAAACCCTGGCAAGCATTACACGATTGAATAAAAGTATTGAAATCACACCAAGAGCTAATATTTCTCAACTATTGTTTGCCAATGCCATGAAATGCGTTCTCTGGGATAACATCTTTATTAGAGAGTATGCTAAAATATTTTAGGGAAGCCACTCCTGCTGGTTATTTTCTGTTGTTTTCTACTTTTAATTCTTATCATATATTACTTTCGTAATATGGGCTACATCAAGATTATCTAAACAAACAAGCATATAAATAAACAGCGTTTGTTTCACGTTTCTTTTGTTGACGAACTAGAAGAATATT
Source organism: Argiope aurantia (assembly GCA_026543865.1). NCBI lineage: Eukaryota > Metazoa > Arthropoda > Arachnida > Araneae > Araneidae > Argiope > Argiope aurantia. The sequence continues at coordinate 23,080 of JAPMOR010049055.1, read as the reverse complement.
TTCATGTTTACGTTTTGTTCAAAGTAAAAACTAAATCTAAGGAAAGGCTTATCTACAAAAACCTTTGAATTCAAATGATTGGGAAATAGTGGCACAGTTGTGGACATTTTATAAAGAAATGATAGTGTTATTTCACTCTTGTTTTATATTCCGGATGTCACAATGAGCAACTTATAAGATTTTTTAAATGCATATTAAAATGTATAATCTCTTTTTTGAAAACTTAAATTCTAAAATAAACCTTTTTTAGGCACATACAGATTTATCTCTACATGAGTTGGTTTATTCAAAATGATAAACCAACTTTTTTAATGCAAAGATCTTAATAAGATAAAATATATAATAAAAAGGATTTTTATAATATATTATTTTCCTGTAGATTTTAGAAATATAAAATGATATCTAGTTCCTACTAAATATATGTTAGGCTGGTTATAAATTTATTTGAATATTTAAATTCCTAATTTTATTAAACTGAAAAAGTGCTTTATGAAGTCTGCATTTTTTTTTATTAAATAGTTGCTCTTTTAATATTTTGCATAATGTCTATGGCAATATTCACAAAAAATTATCAACAGTCTAAAAGAAATGGCATGGAAATGCTATTTGAGAAGATTTCATGATCATACTTATAAAATCACCACATTTATTAACAAAAAGGAAAATTTCTTACCAAAATATACTGGAGAATTCTTCTTCTTTACACTGTCATCTAAATAAGATGTGCCGATAGTGTAAAAAGCTAAAGATCCGAAGCCTTTCAAAAAATTTCCAAAGAACAGTATTGACACAGCAGTAAATGTTGGTGAGGCATCGCAAAAATGATCTTTCTCTTTCAAATCGCAAAATTCATATCTTGTCCTATTCACTACATGCCTGACACTTTCAGAAGTAAATTCGCGAATCGGACCATAAATGAAGTATGGAACAGACATTACAAAGCAACTGACGACTCCTATAACCATACCCAAGGCAACAATTCTTGGTCTGTGGGATTTTCCGCCAAAATAGCCTAACAACACTCCAAATAATATTGGGCTAATTTCATCTGCTATCATTATTATACCAGTCACTTTACTTTCATAGGCATATCTCTTTTCAAGAGTCGACAAACAGCCTACAAGATATGTGAAGAAAGCCCCTTGCAGAACTCCAAGAATACTGTGATTTACTAAGAAAGCTTTAGGTGTGCTGAATTTTTGTAACCAAGTAGGATGGAAACTACCAATTCCACATCTAGTGTCTTTATCGTCCATGTCCTGATCAGGATCTCCATTATCCTGGACTGGAATTGGAGTAAAGTCAATTCTCAGAGAGTTCTTTTTGGTATTTGGTACTTTGTTGCTCATGATTGCTTCTAAGTTGTTACTGGATTACTTGCATTTTATAATTAGATTTATAATGGCTGGAGAATAAATTCTGCTTTCGGTTTCAAGTAATGATAAATGTCTCATTCGAATTTTTCCATGAACTTGTTAAAGCATCAATCACTAAAAGTGTTTTTTTTAAACTATTAGATGACCAAAGTCTGCTCTCTTCAAAAGGACAAATAGTTTAGATTATTGTTCTGGTGACAATAAATGCCACAACAGATGTTTATTGCACTACTATCCCTAATATTTTAGAAGGCCCACGTGCACTGTCGAAAACTCTTGGTGTTTACTACGCTAACTTCATCTAGACAAGCTCTGGATGCAGCAGGGATCAAATGCTGACATGTGAGCTTACTATATTACTCTGGACGATATCAGCAATGTTATTTCCCTTAAGAATTCAGAGGAAACACTTCCTATCTTGGGTTGATTCTGAGATAGCACAAGATAAGTGATATAATCAAAAGAAGTTGGGAGTTCAAGTGCTGCTAAGAGGCTGAGGCAGTCACGTGATAGGCCGTCAATACTTTTTATCAACGTCACTGTAAACGGTACTTTAAGTTGAGCTTTTATGAGCAATGATGATAAATATAATAAAAAAATTGCTGTTTCTCGTAAAATACGCCGAGGAAGTTCTTATCTCCCTTGTAATTGGAAAAGACTCTAACGTGTGCAATGAATGAATTTATTTATGATGTCTTTCGTTTTTTTTTCTCTTAATTCTAGTAGCTACTATATCTTTGAAGGGTTTATCAATAGTTTTATATAAACTTATGAGTAATAAAAATATTTTAATATTGTAAAATTCAAACAAGATACAAATCAAGTTTAATTATTATAAAGAATTTTTAATGATTAAACAAAATATATATTGATCTAAATTATAAATACAAAATAAAATTATCTAAAGCATTAGTTAAGTTATCATAATATCTTTAGCTTTTATAAATGAGAAGTTTTGCTTTTTAAAATTATAATATTTAACCTCTTATCACTTTTAATGAAACAGCTTCGGAAAGTTTAAATACTTTGCAATTTTACCTGCTTATTATTAAAATAAAATGTATAGATATACTGGTCATTATTTCCATCTTTAAATATCTTTCATCACACACTGTGAAAGAATAAGATATTTGTAAATAATACCAAGCGTTGGTTGGTTGATTGTTAGTTTTAGTGGCGCAAGCTTGGCTAAACTGAGCTAATAATACCAAGCGTATCTGCATATATTTTTTATATATCGTATGTCTGATGAAATTTTATATTTTATGTTAATAATATTGAATCTCGGTATAATATATTATCGTTTAGCAAAGAAAATCATGGAAAAGAGGCTAAAAATATTTATTAAAAAGATTAATTTGTTTTCTACTCTCTATGAATATACTCTCCAGCAAAACCCTTAAAAACAAATGAACAAACTGACTCTAGAAGACTTTTCCTAATGTTTTTTAAGCTATGCGTTCTGTTGTTTTATGCTCTAATAAACAGATGCATTTTTAAAAAGTAAACGGCATGAAATATATAAAATTTTGTTGTATGTCATTACCTGAATGAAGTAGATTTTTAATTTCTATACCAGAAGAATATTCTTTAAATAAATTGAAATATCAAATATGCGTTTAAAAAGGTATTACATTTTAGAAAATAAATTTTTACTTAAACCATTAATAATTTAATAAATTACGTCAATAACTTTAATTTCACTTCTAATGAATCAGATTTTTGTTATTAATCTCAATTTACAGATAAAAGAATTAATGAATTTGTTGATTAATTTCAATTTGGTCATCGATGAATTAATTACTAATATCATTCATTCTAGTTTGATTATTGATTAATTAGTGATCCGATTCATTAATAAATTAATGTATATCGCCGTTAATGTTGAATTTTTCCATTAAGGAATCAATAAATTCCGCCATTAATTTTCATTTCATCATTAAAAATCTTCCTGAGGCATTACGAGCACGTATTACTGCATATGATGCTGCCGGGTAAATAAGCGGATCATCTGCTGGCAAATTTATATGTTAAAATCATTTTTTTTTCTATTCCGATGAAAGAATTTGCTTAATACTGTAAGTGGCTGGAAATGATCGAGAGATCCATTCTTTATTCCTCTGTTTTTGTCAGGACCGTTATTATTCATTCTATCATTATTATCATTCATTAATAATATCGCCAAAAGCATTGGTTATTATTTATAATATTACAATAATCACAAAAATATCAAATTTTTTTCACTGCAACGCATTACTTCATTAGAAATATAAAATATAATAAAGACTTTGATTACACGTGTTTTGACGTTTTGTGTAAAATAAACCCAAGTATGTCCTTGATATTTCTCGAGTGAATAAACATAAGCTTTATAAAGAGATTATTCACTATCTCCTAATAAATCATTCATTCTTGATAACAAATGCAACTTGAAGAGGCAGTAAAAATAAAATGTAAATAAAAAAATACAACATCCTGCAAATGATTTTGAAAAGACCAAACACACATTTCTCAACTTTCATTTTCACTTAATACATTTAAAAATTTTGGAGAATAACAACTTTTAAGAGTTATTCTGAATTCAGATCATAAAATTATATGATCTGAAATTTACTTGTAGATGTTTGGAGCAGTCTGATCATGTGAAGAATCTAGAATTACAAAATGATATTCGTTATTAATGTTTTAAATACTTCATTCTATTTGTTTAATTTCCCTCATGACTTTCCCTCATACATTTTGCATTATATTTATTCATTTAAATTTATATAATTTTATCTTTTAGATTTGTTTCTTCTTTTGAAACTACTTCCATGGTATTTTGGAATGAACCTTATAATTATTCATTTACTGCAATGCATTAATTTTTTAAGAATTCCTCTCGGCCAGCTGGAAGACAAAGGTTGTTGTTGTTTCTTATGGCACTTGCCATGGACAAGCTAGCTGTTTCGAAGACAACCGATTTAAGCCTGAGGGGGAGAGCCTCTTGTTTCTATAGTAGCGCCATCTAGGGCCAAAAGTACGACATCACTACACACACGTCAGAACCCTTTTTACTTCGTTCACGCATTTCATTCACTCAACCCCAGATCGTAATTTAGACCTGAATCAGAGAACGATCACCCCTGATCCAGTACCCCCTGTGGTATTACTCTCGACATGGAGGACTTCGTGACCACGCCAGATTTAACGCGTGTCAGCCACCAAGCACGCGGGGAATCTTCGGCCGGCGGGGTTCGAACTCGCAAAAAAAAGGACGCGAATCCGACGCTCTACCAACTAGGCTATAACGGCGTGGAAGACAAAGGTAGATTCATTTACATATAAGTTACTCTCTGGCAACATAAATTGTCGATGTTAAACAGTCAAAATTAAAGCTTGAAAATAACTTTTTTAGCGCTAACCTTTAAGATATCGCGGTTATCGAAAAACTTGAAATATAAAAGCTGTCTGTCTTGATGAGACGCTAACTTGTCAAATTGAATTTATTTTTATATCTTCAATATTAAGAAAATTACAGCGAAATGAAAATTTCAACCCCTCCCCCCTGGTCATGGCCAAGGCTCAAAATTACAAAGTCTCTTCAAAAATAACTTTCGTGTTGTTGCAAAAGACTACATAAATATAATTAAATATTTAAAGAAGTCCACAAAAATTATTAGAAAAACAAATTTTAGATATATTAAACAGCATCTTAATAAAGTAATTAAATATTGTTTTATGCGGGATAAAATCATGCAAATTGGTTTTTGCCTCGGCAAGCTGGAAGGCAAAGTTAGATTCATTTGCATCCGAGTTAATATTTGGCAGTATAAATCGTTGATATTAGATAGAAATACAAATATTCCCTTAAATTAACAATTAAAATTAGGGCGTGAAAATCACTTTTCAGCCCCTAACTTCTAAGGTGTTGCAGTTATTGAAAAACTTTAAATTCAAAGGTTGTTCTTCTTAATGAGGTGCTAATTTAATTAATGGATTTATTTTCCTATCTTCAATACTAAGAAAGGTATAGAGAAATGAAAATTTGAACCCTGCCCTATCATTTCTACCTCCGTTGAGCTAGATAGGCCATTAACGAACTCGTTCGAGATTTTTTCATTTCTAACAACATATTCCAAAAGGCCGCGGTGGCATGGTGGTAAGGTCTCGGCTTCGGAACCGGAGGGTTTCAGATTCGAGTCCCGATTCCACCGAAGAACCGTCGTGTAAGGGGGTCTGTTGCACGTTAAATCCGTCCTGACGTGCTCCAGCTGGTGTGGTGTGATGTGGAGACGGGGGTGCCAGCTCAGGTGTCGTCCTCGTCATCTGACCGTGGTTCAAAAGTACGAGGTCCGTCCCAAAATAGCCCAAGTGTTGCTTCAAACGGGGCGTTAATATAACTAAACATATTCCAAACAAAATAACTCTAGTTATCACAAGATAACATGAGCAAAGCGTTGTAGGCATATTATAAATATATATAACTTTTGAACGAACGAACTTTTTGGGGTTCTAAGGACCAGAATTAGTGAAGAACTAAAACACTTTCCCCAAAGTTTTGACAAAGTTTTGAACAATTGCAATAGGTAGTCTCACTATATGAATCTACCTAAAATTTTCATAATACACAATCTTGAATAATTTGTATCTTCAATGATACATTGTGCGTGAACCAGATATGTTTACGTGAACTGTCTTCTATTAAATTGTGCTTGAACTCTCGACCATTCGATACAGCTAAGAAAATTCAGCAATCACACCAACACAAACCATTGAAACTTTTCCAACGAATTAGAAAAATAAAGGATTAGATTTGAAGAAACATTTATATTTTTCAGTCTATGAATTAGCAGAAAAATATAAATGTTTTTCGACCACAGCTAAAAGTCTGCTTTCGAATTTCCTTTTAAGCTTTTTGTAGATTTTGCAATATATTATTAAATATTAGATTTAACGTAATTTTAAGATCTCAAATTTACACTTTTCTCGGCGTCTCGAGAAGATAATTAAATCATAAATATAACTTTCCTCGGTAGCTCTTGGAGATAAATAATTGATAATGAAACTCTTGATTTTGATTTTTCCACTGATTTAGAATAGACAAACATTCGTCATCAGTGCTGAATTCATAATTTTTTCTGTAGCGGAAGATGCTGATGATAATGCTGCTTAAATTAATTTTCATGGAAACTTATATTTTGTTATAATTATTCAGTTGAGAGCGCTACAGTTTGTAGCAGAGATTGCGATTGACTTTCAATCCGATTCTGTATGTATGAAAGAATGGCAATATTTAGATAAATAAGTACACAATTAAGAATTAATATTTTTTACTCTTCCTTATAATTTGACACTAGTTCGGTCAATATTTTGAATTCTAAAACTCGATGACACATGCATGTGTCCCGACAGGCTAATAATTAAATTTTTTTGCATTATTGTTAACAATACATTCCTAACCATTTCTATTAAACAATTCTTTTTTAATAATTTCAAATAATTGAGGTCATTTTGAAAATGTTTCCTAGCAAATAAAAAATACATATAAGGATTTAAACTTTTCATTTAAAATAATCTAAAATCTTCAGCAATTCAGATTCCTTTTCAGATACGCAGTAGTCTTTGCGACAATTATTTATCAAGTTATTATAATAGATTCATTATCAAGTTATTATTCTAGATATTCATTGTTATTATTCTAGATTCAAATATCAAACCAAAATGAATTTAAGACATTGAGACGAAGAAAGAGAATCCCTTGTATTGTTTACTCACGAAATATAATCAATAGGTATTATCACAGAATGGATACCTCATAGTACTCTACTGGGAAATTATTACAATTTATTTAAAAAAGAAAAGACCATAAATTGATAAAAAATCTACGTATATCTTTCTCATCAATACAGGTAAGCATTCACAAGATAACATTACTTAAGGAATCTAAAAAAAAGGCGATCTCTTTCAATGTCTAAGGACAATCCACAAAAACTAAAGAAAAAGTGTCACAAAATCATAAATAGGCTAAGAATGTTTGCAGGAAAGCTATTGTGCACATCTGGTGACATATGAAAAGAACTGGTATATGAAACGCTGTCTCTTAACCGTACGACGGTTTCAGAATACTTGGCAAATCTGTCTATCAAGTAGGATGTAATACTTTACGATACCTTTTTTTTTACTACCAACAATCAGTAAATAAAAGGCATTGAACTGATACAGCGGTTGGTGACAGAAAGGCACTGTCTTCTATCATGAGCATACCAAGCCTATTTTGCCAGGCGTTCAAAACTGAAAGAGATCAAATATCAGTTTTAGAGATCATCAATAGTCATCATATTGCTTCGCTTTGGCACTAGGAGACTTAACTATTTCATTTCTTGCAAGAGTCCTTGATCTTGTAAGAAAAAAAAGGATAAAGGAAAATGACTTGTCTGTCTTTAATCTCCAAACAATTTTAAATTTTAAATTAACAAAATTTATTAAATAATTTTTATTAATTTTAAATTGACAAAATTCTAATTATACCACTAAAATAAAAAAATGCTAATCAAAACGGTGTTTTTAACACTCTGAATCCCCGATGTAAACATTTAATTTTGTACACATTATTTGAAATTTGAGAATCCTTATTTCCAATTCATTATAAATTAGAACGAAAATTTGATCAAGCTATTATTTGTTTTACTAGTTTGGCGTGCTATGTCAGACAAATATCCTCTTTTGGAGATACACGATGCCTAAAGTTCCGAGAATCAGCGTCGTATTTTGAAACATTTTCATACTAAATAGAGCGACGTGTGTGACATATCTGAGTCTCTACGAATTTAATATGTAACATCCGAAACTATCATGCGAATTCAGAGTGTGTCAGATATTTTTTTCATATTTTGAAATGAGCAAAAATGCTTAAATTCATTTCATTAAAAAAAAATTACTTGGAGGATAACACGATACTTCCAATATACTTTTTGCAATAATTTTCATTCGTTTCTAAAACAAAAAATAGTCTTATTTGAATTATATTTAAGAATTTCTGTATCGAAAATGATTTTAATTTACATGAGTTTTTACTTTAAATAGAAGAATATTTTAAAAATTACTTAATATATTAAATAATTAGCCATTATAAATTTAAAAATTTTCCAAAGTTGTCTTATTTTTACTAATAAAGAAATTTTTTATTAAAATTCTCTAGAAATTGTATTTACATAAAGTATTTAAAAACATTTTTTAAACTTTGCAATTCACTCTTACTTTACTGGGGTTTTTTTAAGAATTTTAAGTTCTTATAATCTATTGTATTAATAAAGTAGCATGCAATACTCATTTAAACATTCAAGAGGAAATGTTTTATTTTCTATTAAAATAATTATAAACGTTAGATTTCTATAAACAGTCAAGGTAACATTTTGAAAATGAAACGGGGTCAAGTGAAGTTACACAAAAATTCCGAAGAAATCGAAACCTTAATTAATGGATTCTCAAACATTCTTTCATAAACCAATACATAAAAGAAGGCTATCTTCTTTAACAGTTCGTCAAAAGCAGACCATCACAAGAAATAATGATTGCAAAAACCAGTTTAAGTTGTTGAAGTTTCGAAAAAAAAATGTTCCTTCGATTTTTCTATTGATACCCAGTGATTGCAGTTAAGATAACATAAAATGAAGACATAAAGAATTTTTTTTATTTGGCCTTCGGATAGTTGCAGCTATTAATGTGAAACTGGAAAGTACATTTTATTTCCTTGGTTGGATTCCCCCAACGTTCCGAAAATTCTTAGTATCTATTCAATCTAGAAATGACCAGACTTTATTAGAAATATTCTTTTATTCCGGTCAAATTCATTTCATGGAGTCAGAAGAGTCAAATACAAACATAAATTGTTGCCAAAATTCAAGATAAAAACTCCGAATGCAATCTTTATATATTATTATTGCCATAAGCAAATTTATAGTTGTCAAGATTTTGATAGTTCTTATTCAATCGAGTTTCGCGTATCTTATCAATCGGCTAATTCTTGAGTCATGGTAAAATTAAAGAAATTACATCTTCTGTTAATCGAAGTGATTCAAAGCACTAAGATAGCACTTGAAATAGGAGTATGATTTTACAGCAATATATAGGAATACCTACACTGTCCATGCATTCTTGAAAAGAATTCAGGGGAGATTTACCAAAGTCTCTGTTTTGCTTAGAACAGGTGTAAGTATTAAATCGATCGTGATCTACCGGTGGACCAAACAAAACATTTTGGACTGACCGCCTTTACTAAGACCTAAAATTCGCATACTAAAAGAAACATTTATCGAATTACGACTGCTATAATTATTATTATGTATCTTGCTATTATTATAATGTTTGCACTTATATAGTAAAGTACATATTCCGCATTAATTATTAAGTTATAATAAATATTGTAGGCCCTTTTCTTAGTTCACCACACCTACGCCACTGTGTGGATCGCAACACCTTGAAAAAATTATTAGAAGCCCGTACCCTGGAAAAGTCAGCCCACTCCTGGCTTAGAAGAAACCGGCACTAGCTCTGATCCTTAGCTCTTAAATTGTACCTGAAGTAGGATTATGATTTTACTCTAATATAGAAGAATATTTTGGCCTTCTCATGCATTCCTGAAAAACATTCATGTGAAACTTATCCATATTTATGTTTCACTCAGAAGAAATCAGCCTTAGCTTTGATCCTTAGCACTTTGTAGTACCTAAAGTAGAAGTAATATTTTACTCCAATATAGAGGAATTTACTCCAATATTTTGGATTGTTCGTGCGTTCCTTAAGGACATTAAGGAAGGAAGGAAACTCACCCAAGTTTCTATTTAGCTTAGAAGAAACTAGCCACACCTTACCGAACTTATATTGGTCTACAAATCCGTGATTAATTCTGTTTAAGAGGACACAAAATTTTCTTCCATATTCCTGTATTTAGCTATATTATTTCTTACTCGACTAGGCCGCTATAAGAGTTAAAACATCTACATATGAAAGGATTTATTTTGATTAAGACAATAAGATTACAATTGCTAACTTTTTAATTATTGCTTTTTCGATACACGTAGTTGTTAATATTAAAAGACATTTATTTAGTAGGATGAGGATTTCGAAATAGTTTTAAAATCTTTTAATTTAGATAATTAAATCTAAATATAGATTTATGTGATTAGATTTAGATGAATAAATCCAAATTTAATGAAGTAAATCTAAAAGTTTTATTTTGATGAGGGTTTTCTGTAATTCATTTTGTCTTTTACATGTGAAATTCAAACCTATCGAAAAATAATCAGCTGTCATCAAGGCAATTGGTAATCATAAGGTTTATTTTTTTAGTCTGCAATTGAAATATTTTCATTGCTGGAGTCGGAATTTTCTTTTTTAAAGAAAAGAGTCACTATTTATAATTAGATTTCCAAGGTTAAGGATCCAAACTTATAAACTTTTTCTTGTCCTTCGGTCTACCGGAGGTCATTTCCATATCATAATTATGGATATGGAAATGAATTTGTTTTCTATATCATCAAAAACGTACTAAGTTTGCAAAGATAACGCTACTCAGAAGAAAAAATAATCAGATTGCTAAAGGAAGATCAGTAGGATTTTTCCTTGGATTTCTAAAAAATTATTTTCATATATTACTAAGAAAATTTAATTTTTGTCATTAATTGGCCATGTTATTGCTAAAATGATGTACAATTGTTTAATACAACATTAATGAATGTTTATAGTTTTCATTTTTGCTGCAGTAGTGTGCTATTTTTAATAATCAAAATCATAATCTGTTTTTTTAATTATCGTAGATTTAAAATAATATCTCATTTCAATAAGAATCCTATTTTAACATGCTAATGCATATAGGTTGGCGTGCCATTTTTAATTTGCGTAATGCGACTTGCATATGATTTAAAATGATGCAAAACGATACACATCATTTCGTTGGAAATAGAACTTCGAAATTTGGCAAATAATTACTTCTTGATAAAAAAAACACAGAGTTATTCAAAATATTAATTAGCCTTTGTTATTAAAATAAGTGCCCTCGTTGAAAATATCTATTTTCGCAATATTCAGCAATCCAAATATTTTTTATACAATGTTCTTTGTTTCTTTAAAGTTTTCTTTGAATTTTACTTATATATTCGTGTTTTGGAATGTTATATTGATTCTTATATTTGCTTACATTACGCTTTTATATTATTCTACATCTTTAAACTCTTATTTTCTCAAAATCAAAATTTAGGAAAATCTAATAATTTAAAATCTATAGCATATTTTTTCCTTTAAATTTCCTACAATATTTTCTCAATAAGTTTCACAGCTTCTGAATTTCAAAATAAACAATAAACATTAAAATTATACTAATACATTCGTAATTCAGGAGCTAGAGAATGTATAGATCTGCAAGATTTTCAACAAATATTTTACGGATATCTTTTTTCTATATATCTCTTTCTACCAACTACACTTCTCCTTCCCCCACCAAAAAAAAAACATTTTCTTCAATTTTTGAAACTATTTTGACTTTTAACTTATATTTTTGTTTCAATCAATGCTTTGCAAAAATTTAAAAATCATGCATTTCATTTTTTTTTCAAAATATATATTGTATCTGTAAATATATTTTATATTTTTCAAAATATATATATATTCAGAATATTTCTGATGAACATCTTAATTCTTCCAGTATAGTGAAGAAAATCAAATATGCACTTTGATCACCTTTTTGCTGATTGATTAAAATCAAAATTTGAAACAGAACTGTAATTTTAGTGAGATGCTAAATTTCATTTAATCCTAAATTTCATTTAATCAAATTGTTGCGTTTTTGAGAAATCACGTTTACTCGCATGTGAAATATAGACCAATAGATAGTCATCCTTTGCTAAATTTAATTCAAAATTGAAAAATAGACATACGAAAAGAATCGACAATTCATGCGAAGAAACTGTATAGTAAATTTTACACATTTAGAAATTTCGTTTTATAATTACCATATCGTTTTTCCGTTTATGTCACTTACTCTCGAACATATAGACAGACAAAATTTTCTAAATGAACTTTGTTCAAAATTTGACAGACATCAACAAATTTAGTGGTAAAATCAAACTTCAAAAGTTTAAATTTTAAAAAGGTAAAGTTTAAATTTTTCGGCGATTGCAATGCTTTTTCTTTGCAAACATTGCATTTGCGGAAAATAAAAACAACCAAAACAATTGCTGGCATTAAAATCAATTTAGTCATATGAAAGGGATGATTTTAAAAAAAAATTATCTTGAATTAAGAAAATTATCAAGATCTCAGAGTTCGCTTGTTTGTGTGAATGAATTAAAATAAGAAATGTAAAAAAAAATCATTTAATAGATTTAATTTTAAAAAGTTGTACATACACGAAAATTCTTACAAATTAATCTAAATTACAATTAAAAACTTTCCAACTGGTTATAATAATAAATCTTCATAAAAACAAAAGATTTTTTCGACTACGATAAGAGTTTGAAATTAATCTTTTCTGAGTACTATACATACGTGGTTTCAATGACAATGAAAACCTTAACAGATAATTCTTTTTTTACTAGATACATTCTTAAAAATATATTCCACAAAAAAGGTAATAAATTATTCGATACTTTATTTTTGATACTATCCTCCTTTGAAAAAGGCCATATTTGCATATGCAAATGCTTTCAACTGTAACTGATTTTCAGACTCCACTGCCAAAATACACATGTCTCGATTGACTTTCAAGGATAGACATTTTGACTAAAGAAAGACGATTTAAACATCAAAGTGACAATTAGCCATCATCAATGGTTCTTTCTATAAGCGTCATATACAAGCGTCAAAGTATTTTAATTTTTTGAGAAGTCATTAATACTCATCTAAGTTAGAAAGGAAAGAAAATCAAAATAAAGTGTTACAAAAATTGCAAATGTTTCCTGTGAATATTTCTTCCGTCATGTTCTTATTTCTATGTAATATAGATTTACCTGTCACAATATAAACTTCGTTTGCATCTACTCCTACGATTGCTTAATCAAGTTCAAATTAGATACGATTCCATTCTAGAGGCATACAATCTACATTTGGTGAATATTCACATTCAAGTGATTCAGTTTCGAAATAAACAATCCTGTTTGCTATATAATTTGATAAATTCTCTTAAGGAACTTTAAATACAAAACCAGAAATAGCAAACAATTAAAATTGTTTAAATGAATTATGCTGTGCTTGTCTGCCCTCATTTGTAACAATACGATTGACAAAATGCTCTAGATTATTAACATAAGTCAGTAACTGCTTTGTAGCATTCTTACTGTTCCAAATGAACTCGAGTCGAGACCATTTCGAATGTTTCATATCTATTTGTAGAATTTTCTGAAACATATCCTGATTATTAAAAAATGACTTAACATATTCGGTGCCATGTTTTATTCCTGTAATTTGAATCAAGTATCTAATTAGACGATTCTTGTCTATTGCTGAATTATAATGATGAAGTGTCGTCATTAATTGTTAATAAAAACTAGAAAATTGTATAGATATCGTTTTAAGCTATACAGCCTTGAGCCATATGAAACGATACTGTTTATACAATAAATTCTTTAATTCTTGTTATGTATTTAAAAGAGAAATAGTTAAATTCTAAACATCAATAACTGAAATTCCGAAATATTAAATTTCACTTGCAAAGTGGAATATAGTTACTTCTTTGGAATTCTTTCTATTATAAAAATTTCTACGCGTTTCCAATTCATAAAATGCATATCAATAAGAAACTAATTTGTGTTGTTCAAAATTTACTTAGAACAGTCAGTTTTAGCTGTCACTGACAACAGTCAGTTGGGTTTATTTAGATTTGAGTATTGAATTTAATTATGGGCAACATGCTACAAATTTGTTTGATTTACTTTCCCTGATAATATTAAAGTGAGACATGTATGCACAAATGCAAGGTAAAAGTCCAAAATGAGCATTTTTTTCATTTATAAATTTTTTAATATCAAATTCCAACTTAGATATTAAGATATTTAAGATTTATACTCAAAAGAGGCGGCTAACTTACACAGCAAATGCAAAGCAGATGGTGAAGACAGAGGAAATGCGTGAAATATTTCAGAATTTGAATATTAATTATGTGGAGATTTGTTAAAAGCCTTTTAGCATGATGAACGCATTTCATAAATTATGGATGAAAATTTATAATCCTATTATAAGACAAAATTATTTTTTCAAATACTGGCTCATGATTCCAAAACCTTTGATGAACAACTAATCAAATAATTGTTTATTACATGCATTTTTCATTTTTTTAGTTATTGTATGATTTATAATATCTGCATATTTATTCAAAAAATTGCAGAATCACTTTATAGTTCTGTAAGAGTAACGAATATATATGAAGAAGAAAAAATGACTTACCAAGATACATAGGACTATTCTTTTTCTTAACACTATCATCCATGTATGATGTTCCAATGGTATAAAAGATGCATCCTGATAGACCTTTCAAAAAATTGCTCATGAAAAATATTGTAAGCACTGGAGTTGTTATCGATTCAGCACACTCTCCCAGAATCGAATTGTAATCTTTATCACAAAATTGTGCTTTCACCCCTTCAATTTTAGAAATGGAATACTGGAACGCCACACTATCACTCGCTGTACCATATATAAAATATGGCAAAGCCATTATGAAACTACTTACAGATCCTATTAGCATCCCAATTGTCAAAAGTTTGGGACGATGCGCAAACCCACCAAAATAACCAATTAAGGCCCCTAAAATAATTGGAGCGATTTCATCAGAAATCATAATAAGGCCACTTCTTTTACTGTCATAGGCAAATCGTTTCTCTAAGGTGGACATGCATCCAACCAGATATGTGAAATGTGCTCCTTGTGCAAGTCCTGCCATGGAATAGAAGAATAAAAATAGTTTGGTATTTGCACCTCCCTGGAGCCACTGAGGAGTCCATGATCCAAGACCACACTTAGTATCAGGATCGTCATCTTCGTCGCCTTTGAGATCCTTCTTTTTCTCTGGCACGATATCGGTTAAAGCTGCTGTACTCTGCGAAAACTTTTCAGGTGATACAATGTAAATATCGTCTCCTTTCTTTTCGCCGTTCATATTGACTTGGTGTTTGATGCGACTCCGAAAAGGAAGAATTTAAAGCATCTGGAAATGTTTCTTGCTTCCTAAAAATACAAACAAGAGAGACCCCTTAACATACTTATAATGTATCATGTAGGTCAGTAGAATACCAGTATGAAATAGAAATTTAATATAGTAAATATCTAATGCTATAAACCTCAGATGAAAGAGATAAGAGAAATAATATTCAGAAATGTAGAGCACCGAAGATTTCTTTATTACACATATGTTATTTTTATCTTACTTTTAAAGACATCTTTTGCTTATCAGAAATGGACTCAAATATGTATACGATACATGAGAGCGATATTCGTTCTAATTTATTTAAGGTGTGCTGTCTTATCTTTCCTAAATGCTATAACCACTTGGGAAGGGATGGGGAATAGAATTTCGGATTGAGTTCTCGTCCTTGAATAAGACTCCATTTACACAAAGATCTTCTATATACACGAAATGTGTTCCCGTTAAATTCTACAAATGACTTCTCGTAGTTATAAAATTTAAAACTTGCAAATTAGAATGTTGGATATAATATCCTTACCATCTATATCTATATCTATACTTATAATAAAGCTCAGTGTGTGTGTGTGTGTGTGTGTGTGTGTGTGTGTGTGTGTGTGTGTGTATGTGTGTGTGTGTGTGTGTTGGCGCTCTACAGGCCAGACCATTCAACCTACAGCTACCAAATTTGGCACGTGTATACCTTGGAGGCCGGGAATGTGCACCTGGGGGTTATTTTTTCGAATTTTTAACTAAAATTTTATTTATTTAAAAATTAAGCGAAATTTTGACGTGTTTCTGCTATAACTTCCGAAAATATTACCGCACAAAAAAGATTTTTACATGAAGTTAAAGATCAAAAATTTATCTTTTAAATGATACCAATGTTTTAATCTTAAAATTAAATTTCTATTTTTAATGAATTTTTAAATAAATATTTTAACTATGTTTTTCAATAATTTTTTTCGTAAGAAATAAAAATTTAAATTAAGCACGTTTCGCATTCATGGGAAAAAATCAGCTTTTTCCAAAGTGTTGCCATCACATTGATTAAAGCTCCAATTAAAAATAAATTAAATATTTTTGGAAATGAAATCTGCAAAAATATAATTTTCGGCACGTTTTTGTAGGAAATGAAACAAATATCAAATATTATTTTTTCTAAAAAATAAATTCAAGAAAAATTATTTTATGATCTTTTACACTCTCTATACAGGGTGTTTATTTAGTCCCTGACCCATTTTGATGTTTAATGACTCATAAAATAATGAAGATATAAAAACACTTATGGCATTTATTGATGGAATAACTCATATTTTCCTTTTCAGGTTTGAATATTTTTACTTTTGTAAATATCGTCTGCGCGTGTGGTTAATTTCAGATAATTTCATTTTCCAGTCCAAATATCTGTACTTTTCTAAATATCGTCTGCTTATTAATTGCATTTTTCTCTCTTTTGTTTTTGGCAACTATTGAAATGTTATGTTTACTTTTGATCTGTTTGTTCTATGTAGTACTTTTGTATGTGATGTTTTATTCGAGCGGATATTAAGGAGAATGCATACATCACAAGAGAAAGCACAGATTTTATGGTGGTCACATAGTTAATTTCCAATCAACTAAATCACTGACTTTTAAGAGTTAATTTC
>JAPMOR010049054.1:658640-707324 GCA_026543865.1 Argiope aurantia | reverse complement strand
AAATCAGTTACGCTTAAAATTCTTTTCATTAAAGTGTTGATACTTTTTAAGTATATTAGAATATATTTCGAATGTTTCTATTTTCATATTTATAAAGAAGGTATTTTAAATTTTATAAGCAAGAGCATTAAATGTGATCATCAAATTGGCAATGCATTCTTCTCGGAAATCAACGAGTCTCTATTGAATGCCTTTGGAGGGAGCATCTGTGGCACGAAGTGTATATAAAATTCATTCAATTGTACTCTTGATGACTGCCTAAAGGAACTTGTAATTTTAATTCTTGATAATGGTGCATAAATGATAAAAATAATTTATCTTCTATGAACTATGGATCAAAATTCGATTCCAATCAAAATAATAAAATCAAGATTTTCATTGATTTTTACTTTAATCATTGCATGTATTAAGAGAAGGAAAATGCTTGGAACCTTGCTCTTATGAATTTCATTTTAACTGGGAATAAAATCTTAATTCTCACGACGTAATTGTAAATGTTTGATTTCAATAAGGGGAAAACGTCATTTGAGTTTTAGTCTAGACTACTGTACTTTTAACAATTTTGCTGTGAATTTTATTTGAAATAACCTATTAAGGAATTAACTCCGTAGTTTCCTTGATATTTAATGAATATTATTTAAACACATCTCGTTTAAAATTGCTTCATTGCGATATTCCGCAGGAAAGAATTGTCATCAATCTAACAAGTAAAATTGCTTAATAGAATTACCATTAAATTCTTTCTTCGAATTTTATGATAAAATGGCCAATCATGATCATATAATATAATGTAATAATTGAGTGTCGTGGAATTTTGCAATAACATTTTCGAAAATAATTTTAGGATGTGTGATCCGTATATTACATTATGAACTTGTAAATGTTATCCTAAAATTATTTTCGAAAATGTATTGCAAAATTCTGCTACACTATAATACTAAGTTCCTAATGTAATATACGGAACCCACTAAAAATATACTTTTAGCTATCTTTGACTCGTCATGATTGTTTTAGTAGTAATAATGAACTTACAATTAAATAAGTGCTATTTCGATAACGGAATTCTAATAAGGAAGTATTGTTTCATTTTTAAAAGAAACTAGCTATGTTTAAAAGTTCTAAATTTTGTTCTAAAAAGCTGAGCTGTTTACGTTTACATCATATACAGTGGCTCCCAAAATTGAGTATACACTATACTCTTTCTTCTTTAATTTTATTCTTTTTGATCTTAACATTCCTATTTATGGCTAATATTTATAAGAACGACAAAATATACATTAACAAAAGTATTTGGCTAAAAAACAAAACGGAGGAATCAATGATATTTTTATTACAGAAATTTTTATGGCAAAGTTACAAATTTCAAAGTCGCAAAATTGAGTAACATCTAGCAAAATCTGTCAATAAAAAGAGAAAAAGGTAAATTAATATTTTATTGCATATCCTTTTGCATTTAGAACAGCTTGTAAACGGTGTGGCATTGAGTTGACTAGTTGTTTCTCCGGATATTTTCGGCCATTCTTCTTGTAATACTCTTTTTCAGTGTTCCTTGCCCCGAATATCGTGTTTTTGAAATAATTTTCCTAATTGTGCCCACAAATTTTCAATCACATTGAGATCTGGAGATTGAGGAGGAGTGTGTAATTGCATTTTACGATTATACAACAACCATAACTTAACTATTTTAGCTGTATGTTCCGGGTCATTATTTTGTTGAAACAGAAAACTTGACCCTAAACCCAAATTTTGGGCATTTTTTTTAACTGTTCTTCAACATATCCAAATATTTAATTTTTTTCATGATTCCATCAATGAAAACTAAATTTCTCACTCCTTTTGCAGACATACAGCCCCATACAAGAAGTGAACCACCTCCATGCTTGACAGAAGGATTAGTGTTTTTAGGAAGAAGTTCAGAATTGGGCTTTCTCCAAACATAACATCGACCATCACTACCAAAGACATTGAACTTACTTTCGTCACTGAATATTACTTGATTCCAGAAGTCAGGAGGCTTTGAAATATGACTTTTAGCAAATGAAATTCTTTTCTCTTGATTTACTTTGGAAATGAATGGTTTTGTTCTGGCTACGCGACCATTATAATTTGCTTTTCGAATTACTATTCGAATTGTTTCTGCAGAAACACACCTTCCAATTGTTCTTGAAGTAGATGTAGTAATTTTTGTAGCACTCTCCTTAGGATTGTTTGCTACCTCTGGAATAACTTCTCTTGGTCGTGGCACTGAGGACTTCTTCCTCTTCCAAGTTTATTAGCAATTTATCCATACATTTTATACTTCTGGATAATTTTTTGAACGCATCCGTGACCGTTGAATTTCCCTTGCAATTTCTCGTAGAGATTTACCATCTTCAGACAATAACAAGTTTCCGAATTTCAACATCTGTTTCATTTCCGAAGCTCATTATGATAACCAAAACGTTTGTTTTCGATTGGAAATTGCCAATTAGAGTAACAAAAATATTTTATTTATTCATTTGTAAATAAATAATGGTAGTCAAGTCGTATATTTTATAAGGTGTATACTCAATTTTGTGATTTTGGAATTTGCAACTTTGACATAAAAATTACTGTAATAAAAATATTATTGATTCCTCCGTTTGGTTTTTAGCCTAACACTTTTGCTAATGTATATTTTGTCGTTCTTATAAATATTATCCATAAGTAGGAATGTTAAGATCAAAAGGAATAAAATTAAAGAAGAAAGAGTATAGTGTATGCTCAATTTTGGGAGCCACTGTATATGCATTATATATTAAATCTTTATATTATTAATTACTGATTATACATTATCGCATAATTATAAATATTACCTCTTCTAATTAGTAGGAGAACATTTTTTTAATATTTAATAATTGTATATCAAGACTGTTCACTCAGTTTTATGGATTGATTTAATAGTGAAAGTGGTCGGCCGTTGCTTCAGATGTTGTACCATTTCGCAACAGTACGTTTTAAATTTTTGTCTGCTGATAAATGAGTTTTGTTTTGATTAAAATATTTCGAAATATAGTTCTTTTATTGATTTTTTTTCTTATATAGTAATTCGTCATCATTTAATACAAGTTTAATTGAAGATAAAACATATTTGATCACAAAGTTATTTTATAGTTAAATGTCTTTTTATCTTTATCGTGTAAAAATTTAAAATAAAGTAGGTTTTTTCAAATCAAAACCTATTTCAAACTGAAAAGAAAACTTTGAAAAGTATCGAATCATTCCAAAATTTTTAAATAATATTATAATTCAGGAATTTCATTGAAAAGTTTGATGTTTTACCTATATAATTATGTTTTAAAAACTAAAACCTCAAAATATAACATTTGAAATTTTGAATGCTTTGCACCAATGTGTAAAATTTTAAGTTTTCATGCTGTGTTTTTACGACGCCCTTTGCGATTGTTGCTTGAATATTTGGGGAACATTAAAAAAAAGCAAGCTTAAAATTATAAAAAATAAATAAATAAATAAAATTTTTAAAAAAGCAAGCTGAAAATTTAAAAAAGCAAAAATAGGAGCAAGCTTTAAAATGTTAATAATAGTAAAACTGTCTTGAAAATTTTAAAAAATGTGAAAGCTAGGGAATTTACATTTGTATTACAGTAATCACAAATTTCATTCATTTTGTATTGAGATATGATGTCATAGAAAGTGTATAATTATTTTATTGTATTATTTTATTGCATAATTGTATGCAATGTTGTGTCTAAAATCGTGTTTCAAAATTAAGTAGAAACATAATTTGTACCGTAATAAGGGTATTTATTCCTTTGGTCTTTGGAATTTTGGTAAAGGTTTCAAAAGTCAAGTCATACCAAAGACTTTTTTTTTTACTGTAAGAACGAGGCATCCGGAAATCTGCACTCAATGGATCAGAAGACTTATCGATTTAAGACCGAAAGATGCCGCACAAGTTCAAGTAGAAGGTTTTGTCGAACTGTAACCAATCGATGAATGTGATCAGATGACTTTTGTTGCCTGTCTTACAGAATATACCAGGGACACTTACATAGGTCAGTGGTTGTATGAAAATCTTGTCAATCGTTTCTGAAATCGGGATTTATCGAAACTGAATAGTTTTCATGCTTAAGTTGAATGCACCAGACCTTGGCTCCCGAACTTGTGAGCCACCTACTTCGACTCCCGGCAGACGTGACATGGGATGTAGAAAGACTGCCCGATGAAATGAAATGTGATATTATTGCTTTTATTGTAAGAAATGCAATAAAAAATGTATTCACTTGCTATGTCCTTTCAAAAGTGTCCAATCGTTTCTGAAGCGCCAAGTGACTCAGTATCACTTTTATCAGAACTCTCATGTAGAGATTCATTCATTCCGGCAGCTCCTCCTTTCACGTCAATAACCTTGCGCTATGATGTCCATGAACTAAAGTCGGAAACGGTCCAGAAGACACATAACTGATTTGTATTAAATATTCGAATTATGGATATATGGCGACTTTTGTTATATGTATATTTTCTGCTGCACAGTGCTTTTTTGATGATTGTGACTCCAACTGTCTAAATGGCAAAACCTTGAATATTCTAAATATAAACTAATTATGTAATGAAAAAAAATGTCCTAATTTAATTCCAAATTTAATCGTATATTTATTATGCATTTTTTCTTGAAATACGCGGTACCTTTACATTGATGCAAAAATTTATTTAACAGTATTTATACTCCTAAAAAAAATTCCCTAATTTTTAAAAGACATTTTTTTAAAAAAATTTCAGTGCTTATTTTTAATGTTAATCTTGATTAATATAATATTTTATTAAATGATAGAAATACTGCAATCTTCTATAAATTCACATATAAAACAAATAAATAAGTAAATAAAAAACAAAACCATTCTATAGATAAAAATGTACCTTTGTACTCTGTTTCAGAAATAGAAAAGGAGAATACTTCTAATTATACAATAAATAAATAAAATAAAAATAAATTCTTTTTTAAATGAAGGTTACTTTTTTTACTGCAACGTTCAGACGGTATTAAAATTATATACATTTACATTTTGGTGTCTCTCTGTAATTGTATTTGTATATTGGAATGAATAAGAGTATTGTGCAATATCTTAATTTAATCTGCTGCAGTAGACTGAATGGGCGTGCTATCAAGAAAGTATTCCAGAATTGATTTCTGGCCAAGCCCGAATATCATAACAAAATTACCAAAACCTCTCATTCCTTTTATAAAAAAAAATGCTTATACGTTATCCAAAATTATAAAATATCATATTTTTAGCTTAACATTTGTGGCCTCAAGGTTTGAATTTTATTAAATTATTAAAAAAGTATGTGAAATGAAGTAGGAAGATATATTTTAAAATTTGGTATGAGTGTACGAAGCGCGTAAATGTCAAAATAAAATCTGAGACCCATGTAGGATTGGTAACATTTTGAATGGTTATTTGTGGAATTGTTTGATAAATAACTTCCATAATGCATTTAAAATTGAAAATTTTTAGCCGTTTGTATCCAGTCAAATGTATGTAATTATATGTAATTTAATATGCTACTGGAGAAATACTATTGGATTGTATGTCATTGTGTTGTCTGTTAAAGGAAAGGAAAAAAGGAAAAACAATTTAAAAATAAAATAAACCATAAAAAATGAAAGAAAAGATTAAAAAAAGTAAGAAAAGAAGAAAGGAAAGTAAAAAGATAGCTAAAAAAGGAATAAAAAAAAGGGGAAAATGAAAAAATATAAGGAAAGAGAATACATGAAATAAAAAAACTATAAACACAGGCTTCCCCTTTAATTTGTTTGAATCTTTCATTACAAATTATTTTGTTCTTTTAAACATAAAAACTGCATTTGAAATATGTCTTATGAAATTGTATGACCTTTTGTAGTTTGTGTTGAAACTATAAACTTGTATGTCCTTTAAAAAATTTGACTGCCATAATATTTTTAAAATATCTCTGGAGACAATATATTAAAAATGAAGGATTATTGTGTTCTGTATCAGTGCTACGGAATTTTCCTTTAAGTCGTAAATTCGACTTTTGGCTTTTAGAACATTCTTGCGTTAATATAGCAAGCAAAATTGCCTCCTCACGATTTCATCCTCTGTTTACAGAATTTAATAGATTTTTAACCCAAAAAACATAAAATACTATTTTTATACTTAAACTGATAATGTTTCTCTTTCTTGATGAACTTTGAACTTAACTTATGTGCTTCTCGTTTTCTTGAATTCTGTTGACCAGATGTCTGTAGTATCCGTTTTTTTTATTTTTGTGTCATTTAATGTATCACTTGTTGCATGAGGTAAGAAATTTCACGAGAACTGCTTTCCTCTATCCTGTGAAGGATCGCTTGCCATTAAAAATATCAATAAATCAGAAACAAAAGGTTAATAATAATTATAAATACTGGCTGATGGTTTACAGGAGTTTTTTTAATTAGACAATGTTAAAAGTAGATGATATTTTTTTAATTGGAATTTATACAAAATTTTAGTATGGTTCAGCATCATGCTGCGTTTCTAGATGAAATATTTATTATAATTTTTTATCTTTCTAGAAATAAAATCGTCGAGTTGCGAGTTTCTTGTAACAAACTGAAGTCCGCTGAGTGTTGAAAAATGTCTTAGTTTCCTCAAATATTAAGTGTCTTTCTAGCGTGCATCGTTTTGGCTTAGCGATCCTTTTTAAATGATATTTCTCTTTTATAAAAGAAGTCCTATAAAATTGACACAATCATTAATATAAATTTTTAAAAATTTGCGGTTTCTTCTGATACGCTTTGAAGCTATATGGAATTCTTAGAAAAAAAATTTGAAACGTCTGAACTCTATTTTTCTGCTTTGTCTGTAAATTTTCTTAAATTTTTTATACTAAATCTAAGCTGTTCCTATTGGCAAGAAATTAAATCTAAAACATTTTTTTAGCTTTAGTATAGAGAACAATTTTGAATGAATTTAACTTTTTAAATGTAATCCAATGCGAACACTTTTCTTTACAACTCATCTTTTCTGAATGGTAGAAAAGCAAGTCACTTTGAGTGCACGCATATTTTCGTTAGAATTGGCTTCAAGTTGAGAATAGAGCAACGCATCTCACAGATCCGAGTGGCGATGAGTCAAGCTTTCGAAAAAGCACCTTTTTCTTTAGTCTACTCAATAAATACCAAAACAACGAAGAATATCTGTGATTAAAATTTCAAGCAAAAAAGAGAGAGCTCTGGTGCAATTAATTACGCATGCATCTGCCAATCATCAGATTTGAGGCTGTGATAAAAAATAAATTATTATGTTGTTTTTTTTAGCCGTTGAAATATAGAAACTTATCACTATGGAATTGCAAATTAATTTGGTCAAATGACAAAATTCTCTGCTATCGATAAATATGAGAAATCCTATAATGCAGTTTCATTGTTGAAAAAGGAGGAAAATTGTCCCTTTTCACTTTGTTTGATCTTCAACATAAGATGAAACAAAGAATCTGAGCTGAATATTTTGTCTTGAATACATGAGTTTATTTAATCATTACAGATGAAAGTTGGATATTTCATAAATTAATAAAATATTTTATTTGATATAAAATATGAATGAAAATTGAATTTCTGAGGATCTGACTCAATGATTTCTAAGCTTAGAGCTCCTTGATTATAAGCAAATATATAGCACACTCTTGAATATCCGGCGTAATGTGGCTGAAAGGCAGGCCGAATAACAAAAAATAAAGCCGCAGAGTTCTGTGAACTCATTTCTTTGCCATCAATACCAGAATACACTGTTTTTATACCAAAAATCACTGTTATAATACGCATTTTCTCACTTTTTATTAAGTAGTAAGCCCTCCATTTATCTGAAGCCTAGTAGAATGTGAATCGTAGAAGCAGTTGCCGGTAACGTGTCGAGTTAAAATAGAAGGCTCTGTTCTGGTTATATACTGCACTGCACGTTTCAAGAACTTATTAGAGGAAAAGTAACTGAAAGGATATAAATTGTTTACATTTTAACATAAATTCTGTAATATCTAACTTAAATGCAGGAAACATAAACAAAACATTAAAGTAAACAAGAGCCCTTATTCTTTAGAAATTTAACAAACTGATTTTATTCGTCACTGATAAATGATTACATAGATATGAAAAGGTAACCCAAAGATATGAGTCAAAACTTACAATTTTTAGAATTTGATAAAGTCCTTAATAGATCGTTGCTTCTGCAACGTCTTTCCTTTCTCATATAATTACGATAAAAGAAAATAGGCCGGATAGTACGGAAGGCAGATAGTCTCGAACTGGCTACTAGGGAGTGTACTGTAGTTCTATTTCGATTTCGAAAGTGTTCTGTATGCCTTTCCCCCTCCCCCCGGTATTTTTGATGGAAAGTGGGTAGAAGAATAATCTGGAAAAAATTACTTATTCTCGTGTCTGATTGCACATTATTTTGAAAATTTAATTTCTGATGGTTCGAAGACTATACTAAGTCATACATAAAAATCTAAATTTGGTGAACCGCATTATTTATTTCGTTCTAATTTCTCTTTGTAAAATAACATATTTGCCAAATCAAACATTTTTTGGTTTTTAATTAATACTTCTTGAACTGAAAATGCCATCCACAGAAGATTTAAAAGTGGTAATCAATTAGTCCTTAAAAATAAATGAATATTAAAATTTATTTTGTAAAACTTTATTCAATATTTTGGAAACAACAGAGTTTTCGGAAAACTTGTTAAACTTTATTAAATTCAAGTGAAGTAATGCTATCAGTGCTATTAAATGAACAAATGTAACCTTAAACAAAACTAGTTAAGGTTGGGCTCCAAAAACGATTCCTGCCAGAGAAAAACAAAACTCTTAAGGGAAGAAGCTTAAATGATTTAAATCTTTTTAATGAAACATTAAAGGACATAACACACGAAAAACAATAATAAGACAAACATTTCAGAAAAAGTACAATTCTCTGGGGTAAACATCATGCTTAATCTTTGACTCCAGAGCACAGACTGAAATTTTATCGAGCGGCCGCTAGGCGGCAAGTTGGAAAAGTTGACCGGTTACACAAAGACATTTGCCGTCTGATATCTCGAATCGGTTCGGCAAATACTAATGAAGAAAAAACGGTTCTATGTCACTTGCGCTGTATAAATTTCCCCCTTTCCGCTCAAGTGTCAAGAAAGGCTACCGCATTATAAACTTTATCTTTGCATGTAAGATTTGGCGATTTTACAATGTACGCCAAATGGTCACTCACTATGAATGAGAAAGATACTCCTTGTCTCTGATAACGAAACGAAACTTTCTTGAGAAAATGCTGATGATCCTTACCACGTTTCAAACGAGCGTTGAATATAATAAATATCAAGTGTGAGAAATTTGCTTTAAAAATGTATTTATTAAAAGGAATACGTTTATAATTTTCCCACACGGAAGACATTTATAAAAATTATAATTCTGATGTGCATAATACAAATTTAATCTAATAAAATGAATTATAACTTTTAGTTTTATGAGGATTTAATCTTTATATCTCTTACGGTTTTACTTTATTTAACAAAATGAAAAAAAATACTTAGAAAGGGCTTTAAATTCAAATTTAAATGGATATCAATAATGTTTAGTTCTTTCTATATGTATGTAAGCTTTCATGTATATACATTACACAAACTGATACTTGAAATGAGCTAATGTATTTTTTACGTTAAAGCTGTTCAAATAAGGTGTTTTTTTGTTTTTTTCAAAAAAAAATAAGTTTTTTGGCTGGCTAAAATAAATGATAGGAATCATATTAATAATTTTAAAAACAGCTGCTGGTTAATTCTCAGGATAAAAAAAAAACATTTTCAATAAGAAAATGTTGATAATTACTGAAATTCCTTCAAATCTGAAATATATTACTTCATTTTCTAGCTTATTTTACTGTCACATTTAACTATACATAATCCAATGTACCGCAAACGCCATTTAAATGCAACATCTAAACGTGCTACTTTAAAACGCTTAATTAAGTTAGAAGGGCTCTTAGAACATAGAACTCATCACTGATTAATTATTGAACTACTTCGATTTTGGGACATTTACCTGCTCTCTATAATTCTGTTAATTAACATTACCGAATTCTGTAATTTTGAAGGAGTAATTCAATGTTTATAGTATTTCGTTTGACACGATTTTATTTTTATCAATAATTGCGTTTATTAATTTTTCAATCCAGGAGAATCGGGAAACATTTATATGCCTATGAAATTGTAAGACCTCGGATTCATCCTAAAAGAATGGCTCAATCCTTTCTCTCAATAGTTTTAGAAATAACAGCGAATTTTAATAAAATGTCCCTAATTTTTTTCTAATTTATAAGTAAATTATTTATTTAAAAAATATTAAATAGGCTTAATTGAGAAAGAAACGAACAAAATTAAATTTGTATGTAACTAAAATTTTAAAAAAAGTTTTGAGAGATTAAAATGAATAACTTGGTAGTAATGTTGCTTTTTTCAAAATAGAAATTATGATTACTCCTATATAACCATGAATTGAAGAAAAATAGTTGCAAAATATATTGTTACACAAATGCTAATACACAATAAAAAGCATTTTTTTAAAAGCTTTTATGAAAGCAGTGGCCAACTTAGTTTTATAATTCAGATTTATGGTTGCTAAAATTTACTTAACTTGTCATTGATCGCTTAAAAAAAAGAGCATATTTAACTTCAAATTCTATTGGACATGTAACATTTACTACTGTTCTTAAAACTTTATACTATTCCGCTTTTTGTGCAATGCATCTTTTTTAATTTTCAGTAATCTCAACAAAAAATGGGAACTTGAAAAACGAAAGTGTTTAAATTTCAACTAATACAAAAACTTTCTCATTCAGCATTGTTTATGAGCATTACAGATAATATTCTTATCTAATATTAATTAATTTCACTAACATTAACTCTTAAACATACAATAATTTATTACATTAAGAAGTAACAAGATTTAAAAATGGATACACTTTCTAAAAATTACATCACAAAATTGATTTTTGCATCAAGATAAAGCTAAAAAACTATCTTTTTAATGATACCAATGCTTTAATCTACAAATTAAGTTTCGATTTTTAACGTGTTTTAAAGAAACATTTTAACCATATTTTTCAGCAATGTACTTCGCACAAAATAAAAATAAAATTTAATCTGCATGAGCACGTCAATGGGAAAAAATTAGCTTTTATCCACCTGTTGCCATCACATTGACAGAAGTTCAAATTAAAAACATAAATCAACTATTATTGTAAATTAAATATATAAAAGTGTAAATTTCAGCTAGAGTCTGTATGAAGCGAACAAATTTGAAATATATTTTCTAAAAAGTAAATAGAGGAAAAGATTTCTATGACCTTTTACAATATCTATAGTATTAATTAAATCAAACAATTAAATTTAAGGCAAACATGGTTTAATATATCTATTGGATAATCACTGTAATCAGTGCCCATCAGTTAATTTTAATCAGGGGCACGCATCTACTAACAAAATGGTCTAAATGAACTAAACAATTACATTTTATGTTACTTTAGTCAATAAATGCTCCGATGAATTAAGAATTTTAAATTTTTACATAGATTCTTTACATTACCCTTTTTAATCCTTTTACATGTTTACCCTTTTACATTAATCTTTGAATCTTTTTTAACAAATTTTTTTGAGACATCAACATTTTAACATTTAGCACTTCGATCTCTCCTCTCAGGAACCATCAAGGCAGTGTATCATTTTGGCATTTTATTTAATTATTTTATGAAATTTTGACTGGTAAAAATACTTAAGAGTGGTAAAAATATATAGATTAATTTTCTGGAAAAATTCATATATAATAATTTTTCGGAGCAATGAACAAGTTCTTTTATTCGGCAAATATTTATGCATCTAATTACTTTTCGGAGCGCTAAGGGTTAAATAAAAATCTTTGAACTTCAATCAACTAAATCATTCATTAAAACTAAATAATTTATGAATTTTGAATATCACTCTTTTATAAATTTGGCGATTTTAGAACACTTCATAGTCCGTTTCAAAGAAGATACACCAATCTTTTACCAGGATTTCTCAACAGTGATTGGCTTATGATTATGAAAATATTGATTGTTCTAATATTGATATGTAAAAACTGACAGATTTGATCGCAGAAGATAGAAAATATATTTATTGAACTTGAGTTAAGAGTTGAAGTGTCAAGAGTATTTCGCAGAATATGACTCCTTAGGACACAAGGACTGTGTAAAATTTAAACTTCATAATTTTTTCATAAGAACATTTATTGACTGAATTCAAATAAAATATTTTCATTTACATCCTTTAAATGTTTTGAAAGTAAAAATAAAAATTTTACGATGAATTAGAGAAATTTTTGTTGAGTAATTCTTTAAGGTATTGTATAAATTACAAAAATTTTTCTGCATTGCATATACAACTTCAATGCTGAGCGACTCTACATTAAATTTTCACATTCAAAAAAAGATGTGCTTGATTTCAGTAAAAAATGTTTTTATATTAATTGCAGTTTAATATTTCCACTCTAATATAATGTGCAAATTTTATGAACTCTGACAGAAATTAATAAGTAATACAATGAACAGAACTGTTTAAGGCCTACATAATAGTATGATTGAATTATATAACTATAAAATCTGAAACTTTGATAGCTAAATATTTTGCAGAAAAAGCTAATAAGAGATCAAGTTACATAAAATAAATTTGAAAATTTTAGAGATCTTTTATACTGGCGAACTGCTGGTCACTAAAGGCGGCTAGTTTCTTAATAAAGATATTGCTAAGTGAACTATTGTAATATATACATTTTTTCCCTTTTATGAGTATAGATAATAGTGATTTTCAAGAAAATTTATTCAGAAATATGAGATTGTTTAAATATTAGTAAATAAAGCAGTTATAAATTCTCTTATATCTTACTTCTTTTTAAATGCATTTAATTCCGCTATTTATTTTTCTGATAAAAACAGTTTTACTTTTCTATTAATAATAGAATTAATTATCATTTATTACAAGATATATGAATAAGATAAATGTATGTACAAGATCTCATAAATTCAAGATCAAATAAAATTTTTACAAAAATTATCACTATTCCATTATCACCAATTAGCCCTACCGAAAATGCAGCTATGCAAAACTAAACCCTTAAAACTAAACGTCACCCCTCTAGATGCGCGCCAAGTTTTCTTGCCAAAGGTTCGAATCCCAGTAAACCTACAATGCAACAGGGGTAGGGAATAATTTATGGAGCGCAAATTTTCTATTCCCGAAAAAACATTTAGACGATTGTAAATCATTCGCATTGATAGCAACGCAGAAAAAAAGATATTGAGATTATAAATTTGTTTAATCTCAAAAGTAATATGTAAATAAAAACTTTTTTGTGTGTGTTCAGATTTTGAAGCAAGTAATATAATTTTTTTTTTCATTCAACTCCTACTTAGGTCAAGAAGGAAAATTTTTATTTTAGTTACTTTTTATTAAATAATTTTCAAAACATTATTAAGTATAAAATAATTATTGAATTTCGCAAGAACTGAACTCGCCTTCTTCACCTTCACGTGAAATCCTCGCATTTCACCGATTGAGCTGTTGTCTGTTGATTTCGATTTTCATTACAAACTGCTAAAACGCCATTCAAAATATTAAAAATGAATTAAATCTAATAATTAATGAATTAATATTTGAAAAACTGTATTAACATCAAGTGACATCCACTACAAGTTTTAAAAAATGTATTTGAACTTGAGTGGATGAATAAAAAGTATTTTACTAACGACTGAAAATTTGAACAAGATATATAAATATATATATAGGGAGAGTGTGAACTAATGGTAGGAATTGAAAGAGTACTGTGATTAGTTTAAAAACAAGACCTGGTGAAATCTTCAGCTGAAAAAGGATATTATCTGAAAATGAACATCTAAGCTGTTTTATTTACGATGTTCAATAAATAAAGCGGAGCCCGTTGAAGCCTTATCAAAACCTTATTATTATTGCCTTCTTTAAAATTTCGCTACAAATAAAATGAGCTAAGCAGAAATCATAAATTTAGTTATAAAAATGTGAAAGACTAAAATTTACTTACTTCTATTTTAAGCCTATCCTAAATTGTAAAAGAACTCTGCAGTTTTGCTTCGTACAAATCTTTTTAACATGTTTTTCGTAAAAAGTTTCGCCAACTGAAAAAAAAGGGGTGAAAAAATTCTTTTTTCTTCAACAGTTTAAAAACTGCCATTTTGACGATAATCGATGAGTGTGTGGAGGGCGGGGAGAGAGAGAGAGAGAGAGAAACTGCTAGGAAATTTCGTTGCGATGAAAATTTTCTTTAACGCCGGGAATAAATAACATATATCAGTTAAAGTGAAAGGTTAATTAGAAAAATTTTTTAGATGAAATTTTGTTTAATGGAAATTTGACAATAACACGAAAGAAAATCGAATTTTTGAGCTCAAGATTCATGGTTTCTACTTTTTACTCTGCAAAGATATTTTTATGATGTTTAAATTGTCAATTTAAATTCACACATGTTTAAAGTCCCGCCTTTATTTTTTGAAATGCTGCAGCCGTTTTCATTGAATATGCGTTGGCTTGCACGAGTCTTATTTTTTGTAAAAAACTCTTGCCTCATTTTGCTACTCCAGTGCTTTTCTTTTTGATGGATATCTTCAAATAAGTTGATCATAAGGAATTCGGAATATATGCATTTTCTCTTGTAAAGCGTAATGATTAAAGCCAAAATATTCATTCCATCATTGTTATATTGGAAAGAGGTGGCATTCTTAATGGTCATGGAAATGGTT
Organism: Argiope aurantia; assembly: GCA_026543865.1. Classification (NCBI taxonomy): domain Eukaryota; kingdom Metazoa; phylum Arthropoda; class Arachnida; order Araneae; family Araneidae; genus Argiope; species Argiope aurantia. The sequence goes on along the minus strand of JAPMOR010049054.1, from coordinate 692,496 downwards.
AAACTATCATTCATCATAGGCAACATAATACGTAATTTGCAATTGCATGTTTTTTCCCCTCGAAAATACAAATGATCTTCATGGAAATAAAATATTTAAATATTTCAATGAATTAATTAGATGAGAATGTTTAAAAAATTTAATTGAAAATCAGTGCATTCATCATTTTTTCAAATTAAATTTCAACAAGTTTTTTATAGCTGTTTCCTGGATAATTCAAATTTTAAAAGAAAACATGCAGCCATTTAAGAGGCTGTAGATAACTACAAGTTCTGGTGAAAAATTAATATTAAAAATGTTGATGCAAATAGAACATTGATTTTTAAACATATTTTCGGTTATACGATATAAGAATATACTATATAAGTATATATTATAATAAATTCTGGCTGGGCAAATAATTTGATAGATATGCAATAGGCTAATATTAAAACTGATCACTTTTTTTGAATTTCCTTAAAAATTCCGCTTTCGCATTTGTATTGGGATGATTCAGTTTATATCACCGACAATTTTTCAAGACAAAGTAAAAAATGAAACTATTCCGTCAATTGCATTAATGGAAACATTAACTTGAGTTCTGGAGCGACTTTTCCTTCCTTCGGAGAAATTCGGGAGTGAAAAAGTCGCCATATTAGAAATCCACTGTTGTTTAAAAACGAAACTCAATTTTTTGTGAAAGTTAGCAAAATAGTGTAGAACTTTTCTTAATTTATTCTGTAACTCTTTCTTAATTTATTCAAGTAATGCCTACGAATTTTGAGTTCGATTATAATTTTCTGAATGTCAATCCAAATGTTCTCGAGGAATCCTTGCGTTACTTCTGGAATCCAAATGAAAACGAGATTTCACTTCATTTCTAAACGTACAAAACTATTTACTTGATTCATTGAGAGCATTTGTGTCTGGCATTTTATCAATACAACAAAAGAAATTGAATTCTATTGGATTTTAATTATTTACTTGTAAACATATATACAGTAAAACAAACCCGTTAAATTGTATAAAACTATATTCGATTTCTCCTACTGGCAAGAATTTTTTGCCATTCTAGAGAACAAATCCGTTTTAAAATTAAGTGGAAAGATTATTTCGAGAAACAAATCTGTTTCATGTACCTTTTTTAGCCGTAGGGCTTCATATATTTCTTTAATCGTCCTATTTGTCTTCAAGGCAATTATTGCTGTTTTACAAAACTAAAGAGCCTGGCAGATATTGGAATTGCGAAGGAGAAAATCTTTCCAAAATTATCTATTTTTTCCTCAATTTGTTTTCTGCAAAAAATTAATAATGTTTTCATACTTTTTCGAGGATTTGCTTTCTTAATAAAAACGTGAAAATAAAGCTTAAAGTTGTTAGTAAAAAATAAATTCTCCTTTATTAGTGGTTAATCTAGTATCGCTGACATTCAGGAATCATTATCGGGCATTAATGAGATTTTCCATCACCTTCCATCGTCCCTTGAATCTTTATAGAAACTGTTTGACTTGGGATGGGGCAGAAACTGAAAGAAATGTTATTTCAGTCTCATTTATTCATTGTCCTTTAATTTTATAAAATCTAATTATACGAAGCCTTATTATACTAAAATTCCTCCGACTGTCTTTCTCACATTTGTCCATTTCCAATATGTTTCGAATCTCAAGTTATTGAATCCTTTTTAAATGGAGGGACGATTGCACGGAGGAATGATATTTGTGGATTTGATAGATGAATTGGGAAAATAAATTTTAAAGAAAAAAGATTGAAATCCAATGTTTTTAATCGATATCGGAAGGTCCTAACATTTCTTTTCCCTCCCCCAGGTAATTTTTTCCCCTGAATAATTAGGATTTCAAACATAGCTTGGCATATGATAGAAACATAGATAACATTAGCTTGGGTTTTAAGGAAAGTTGTGAAATAATTTGTCACAACTTGAAAGCATTGATCCCAAGAAATTTTTAGTTTTTGAGAAGAGAACGAATCCCCCCCCCTTTCCATATAATACTGATATGCGGAGAAAAAGAGAAAGCTGCTCTGTATTAAAAAAATATATATATATTGACTCTGTCTTCTTCCTTACGTCTTAAGCCCAGTTCTGACGGCCTGTTGTCTTTACGGATATGGTCGTAATTCTACCAACTGACCTATTGTAGGACCATCGCCGCCTGTGGATGTCGATGGGAAGAATACCGCAAATTGTCGATATAATGAACAAACATCAAAGAACCGTGGAAAACCACAAGAGAAGGGAAAGAGGATAAAATATGCCTATTTGAAGATGCGCACGGGCCGTCTTTAAATTGGCAATGTCACTGACATGTATTCGATATTTTTGAATGAATTGTAATCATTAGTGCAAGCTGCTATTACCGAATTATAAGATTCGTTATCGTTAAAAAATTTTCTCAACTTCATGCAGCTTTTGTGCAATACCAAATGTCTGTTCCTTCTCACAAGTCAAAATGCTTTGCAAGAAGAGTGGTCCTTTCTTGACCCACGCTGCAGGATCCCTTCCCTCCAGCGAAGGAAAAGGAACGAGGAAGCAGCACAGGTGGCATTGATTCGAGAAAGAATTCCTTGAGTTTACACATGCGCAGTTCGATCACTGCTTTAAAAACTCGTGTTTGCCTGTGTATATTTGAAAATGCGATTCCGTTAGTATCTGTTTTGTAATTGTAAAATTTGGTAAATGTACTCACGTTTTACCTTTTGAAGGTAAGTAGGGCTTTTTAAGTTTTTTTTATAGATGTCTTAACTTGAAAATTTAAAAAGTTCAAGGCTTCAAATGAGTATTTAAGTCTCTACGCATTTCTGAAAGTAATCGTGAAATTTTTGTGAGTACTCACATTTAAAGAATTTTTCGTTTTCCGCAATTTTGTTCGTAACATATTTCAAAGCAGGTGGCAAATAGTTTAAGGAAAGGATTTGTTTTTACTCTATATGATAAAGTTAATTTTCTTGTGTGATGGAACAGGTACCCTAATCGTATTTGAAGCATGTCTATTCTTTTTAAAGAATGTTTTAACTTTAATTATTTTTTAGCGTTGGCATAATCCGTCTTTAAGTTATTATTCATTCGAAACTAACGTAAAGTCGACATTGCCTTATGCATATAATCTAAGAATCAGAATTAAACAATACGAGTCCATAGATTTTGAAAATGAGTTATCTTTTATGTAGGCCTTGCTTACGGAGCTTTATCCCTACTATTTGTATGATCTCTCGATTCCCAACATATTCTCACTGCCTTTTTAAATTGTTTTCTATTTTAGTATACCTTGCAGGCATATTAAATATTTATATGCTTTTCTAGTGATTAGAATAAAGGACGCTTTTCGATGAGATCTGCAACTATATAAATGAAAGGTAATCAGGTTGCTTTCCTTTCGTAAACTTTGACCAGCTGAAACTCATTAAATTCTTCTTGTGTAATGGTAGATAAAATGCAAAAATAACTGCAAAATGAAGCGTTTCGAATTGAAACGTTTTGCTCGCGTCGAGAAGAGAGCGATTACCTAAAAATTATTTACCGTGATCAATTTTCCTGATACTCGTGTCTTTGTGAATACTTCAGCTAAACGGAAGTATATGAAATAAATTAAGGTTACAGATTCATTTTCATTGGTAAAAATTAATCAGTATTTTAGCTGAATTTAGTTCCCTTTCTTTAACATGTTTTTATTTTAATACTAATTAAGAAAAATGAAATTTTAATAGCAATTCTATATTTTCGTTGCAAGTCAGATTCTTGCATCATAGTTTTGGAATAAAGTTATCCAAAAGTATTTTCACCTTTTTTCAATGTAAATTCTAATAAGATGTCTGTAAAGAGTCAAAATAAGTTGGCTTTTAATTGTTTTATATAAACAAGACTAATAACTAAACAAGAAAAACTCAGCAATTTCTATTTAACAATATTTTCCGGCATTTCGCTTAAAAACTTGAATTCAATGAAATTCGTTAAATAAATTTTTTCAAACCTTTGTATTTAAAATAATAAAGGAACCAAAGAATCCCTTCCTACTCATAAATAATGTAGGAAAGTTTTCGATCCCTAGATACAATTGCCTGCCTTCCCAGTACACTCCGTTTTCGAGAGAACAATCTGATAGATTTTCTTTAGAAGTAAAGCTCCGCAGCCACAACCACTGTACCGATTTTTTTTTTCAGTTAAAAGCTCAAGGACCCTAAACACATCATTAGTCATCTGTCTATCACGTCTTAAAATTTTGCTAGAGATCACAAAATCTTTAACGTAGCCCCAAGCTTTAACAATATACTCGATTTTGCCAATTTGCAGATATTGCTAACCATTCAGAATGCTCTTTTCCTGTTTCAAGTTTAATTAAACTATTTTCTGTTGTGATAAAATGAAATTCATTGAAATGAGCTGTTAAGTTATTGTGACAGGGTAAATAATTGATTGCTGAAAGTGACAACTTAAATTATGAAAACGGTGCGCGATAGATTGAAAGTTCACTTTACAGGATGCGTCAATAAAGAACTTCTCACATTTTTGCAAAGACATTTCCTTTCAACTGTCAACAAATTTTATTAGCAATTTTTATGAAAGCTTTTATATTATTGAAAGCAAAATCCCCACCATTTGTATTTTTTTGTCTTTCATGCGCTTTATTAATGATATCTTTTCTATTCTATATCCTTCGATGTGACCATGGTGGTAGGAATGGGGTTCCATTATAAATCAGTAAAAGTGCAAGAACTCGACTCATGGAGGAAGAAAGATGTTATGCAAGGTGATTTTGCTCTGACCGAGAAGCCCCAGTGAAGCACAACAGCTTGATAACTCTTCACGGGCACTTGCAAAGAAACGATAGTCTCCAGAAGTTTGGAATTTTTATCTTCTTGTGCTTTTTCTGCTAACGACTTTGCGCTGAATTAAACTTCCGTATTCAACTCCTTCATTAACTAAATAATACACTTACACTTTTAGAGAGATTTGTAGATTATCTTATGTTTTTTGTTATGTAAATTAAGATTGTGGTTTTTTTAAAAGAAAAAAAATCGACTTCCTCCTACAAAAGAAAAAGGAGATATAGAGGTAGTCTACAAAGGCTCCCATGAGCCCGCATGCAGTTGCTGTGTGGCTTGGGTTCTTTTATTTTTGGCTTGTGTTTGGCTTGCGTTATATTATTTTTTTATTTTTAAATTATCTTCAATTTTTAAAATTGCATGAGACGAAATCAAAGTGGAAAAGATTTTTCTTAAGTAAGTTTACCTTGGCGATGATATTTAATTTATCACTAACTTAAATGACCATTTAAAGTGCACTTCAATAATAATTTAGATTTAGGCGTTATAGGGTAAGTTCGTTTACAATTAACAGAACTCGCACGGCATTGCCTGTAGCATGGTAAAAGAAGGGGAGGACAATGAAATTAGATACATTTTTTGCACATGATGCTATTAGAATTTAAATAATTAACCCTTTCTTAGTTTTACATATTATAGGATTTAAATTTTATAAACTAGCAATTCTTGTGCTTGATCCGCTCATCACCTTCCGCGGATTATTTTGCGGTTCTTTCAAAGAGACAATATATTAGAAGAAAGTACATTAATAATTGGAAACGAATCTAAATTGTTGGACGCTGTGTAAATGGCTAGTCAATTTTTCACTTAAAAAGCTACACCAACCATTTTTCTTAAATAAAATTTTCTGGTGGCACTGGGATAAATTTTAGAAAGAAATTGAAATCTGGTATTTATATGTAGAGATACTCGATTTTAGATATATATTTAGATAATCAAGATATACAGAAGTCAAAACTTTGGCAGCTGAATATTAACGGCGTGGCAACGATCCATCTCCCACCTCTCCAAAAAAAAAAAAATCGCATGTTACTATGCTCTTTCGTTTTAAATATTCTTCGTCAGTGGCATGAAACAGCTATTCAAGTACAAAAATTGAGAAAGAGTTGAGATAAGTGTTGAAAATCGCCAGAAGATAAGGAGCATAATTCGTTCCCAACTCTTAACGTAAGACTCTTTAAGCAACCCATAGAAATCTATCTAAAACAGGTCGATTTGTTCCATACCGATAAATAAATACTCAATTAAATGTATTTTGCATTCATTTTTTAATACGAATACTTTTTAAAGACTCCTTTCTTTCTTTAGCTTAGCTTTAACGTTAGCTGAAAATGACGTGCAGCATTATCGTAAAAAGAATCAGTACGTGATTTTTTTTCTTCCACTCCCGTCCTTCCACTTTCATATTAGATGCAGTTCTTTTGTTATCTCAGAGGACCGCTCTATAAAGCCTTCGATAATTTCAGATATGTTCCATGCTCTGTCGGTTTGAATGATCATTAATCGTGAGTACTGTGTTTTTTATATTCTAATTCAATATTTCACAAATAATAATGTTTAGTTTAGTTATATTAAGTTCCCATTTTAAAGCAACACTAGAGCTGTTTTGGGACGGATCTCGTAATATTGAACCGCGGTCAGATGACGTGGATGACACCTGAGCTAGTACCTCCCTCTCCAAACTTCAACACCACACCAGTGAGAGGACGGATTTAACGCCCCGACGGATTTAACGTACACCAGACCCGCTTGCACGCCGGTTCTTCGGTGGAAACGGGTCTTGAACTTGAAACCCTCTGGTTCCGAAGCCGAGACCTTACTACCGTGGCCCCAAATGATAATGAGTGAATGGGTAATTTTGTACGGAAAAAAATCGATTCTTAGGATCTGGACTTTTTTTAAAAGAAATGGAAAAAGTTCTTAGTGGAACCCCGGTTATCAAGTCTAATTAATTACAATGCATCATTTTTTTATGGAAGAAGATAGCCTAACTATGTTTGGCATCGCTTCGAAAATTTAAAAATAAGATCGTTGGAAGAATTTGTAACGCGTCAGCTACCGTCTTTATCAGCGCAATCTTTCCCGCCATAACATGCCAAAATGTCTTATGCTTCCGGCGTTTCCCTTATTCGTTAGAACGTTGTTACGAAATATTGTCTTCTGACCAAATCTACAGCTTTAAGCTGTGGCACAGAATGCAGCTTTGTAAGGTCTTCATTAGTTCTGATTATATTTCTGCAAAATTTGAGGTGTTTTTATTCATTTTTAAACCCCATAATCTTGGCCAGAGATACAATCTCGTCGATTCAGATTCCATAGGCACTTTCTCAACTTTCCTGTAGGGTCAAAATGTCTATGTAGATGTACTGATTTTCTTCGAACAGGTGCTCGATACGTCCCAATCCAGCATGCGACTTCTCGCCATTCATCGCTCGCTAAGCGAGCCACTCGTAACGAGACACGAGGTTCGACAGCGAAGTTTCCCTAAAAAGGATGGAATGAGCATTGATTTCAAAGAGTGTCACAAAACTATTTGCAGAAATTGGTCATTTAAAACTTGCTGTTACCGTTTTCTCTGTCTCGAGCAGCAGTAGTCCCTAAGCGAAGTAAGAATCTCGTTTAAAATGTCCGATGCAGGCAGGGTTTTCATAATGATTGCCATTTATAAGTCAAATGAATTAAAAACTACTTTCGTTCTGCATATTAATGTCGGAAGAAAGAATTATTTATTTGTAAAATCGATGCATTTTGGCTATAAGGATGCCTTGTAGATTCAATGTAAGTGATCGCAATCATGGCACCGACATTTCGAACTAACGTGACGCTGCCTACTTTTAAATTCAATCTCAAATTCGTGACTTAATTTTGTGGCATTAAAGAAATATCATTCTCTGGCCGATTCACCATCTGAGCAAACCAGATGGCAATGCGCGAATTCAATGCTCATCGATTTCGGATGAGCGAAAGAGGAAGGGGGGGGGACAAAAATAACAAATGGAAGCAAGTGGATCATTTTTGTTTTTAGTTGAAATAAATTCAAATCGTGACAAGAAACAGTGAAAATGTTACAGAATTAAAATGCTGATGCAGATGTTTCTCGGAAAAAGTGAAAGATATAATTCATTGAATTTCAAAAATATTTTATTATAGGTGCGAAGCGAATGTAAGCTGAGCGACAAATACTCTTTAACCTCGTAAAAATTTTTCTCTTACTCTTTGAAACGAGGAATACGTGACAGAAAGTCATCCGAAATATTGAATAGGATTTTTCTACATTGAATTTCAAAATTTATTCTTTAGGCTGCTTTAAGTTCATATTGCGTGTTAAATTTCATGATTGCAAACAAATTCCATTTGCCCGGCAAACACCGCCTTTTATGCGCATTGAATGAAAACGGGCTCGTGAGTGTCTGAAAATTCCTTTGTTCTCGTTATATTTTCCACTTCAGAAAATATCCACTCCCAAACTTCTAAATTTAGTTATAATGGCGAGGATTAAAGGAGTTAAAATAACTTTTATTACTCGTCGAATGACGTGGCCGTTGGTTCCCTCCATTTTGTATCTAAGTTTCTATCCGAAAATGGAATTATTAATGTCTGAATAATTTTGAGGTAAAATGAGATTTGTTTGTAAGATTCGTCTTTTCATGTTCTGGCAACTGCACTCCTTCCTGCGAAATGAAGCTCAATTCAATTGAATCGGAGGCAGTTGCGGTCCGGAGATGTTTACGTTCGGAATTGCCGAGTTTGTGAAAGCTCTCCCTCGGATGTTGCGTCGTGGCAAAGATACGAAGAAATGGATCAGGTTTTTTGAACTGCAGCAGTGTGTCGAATTTGAAAGAATAACGAGAAATATTTTGGGAATGAATGTCAAACTGTTAATATGCCATTAAAATTCTTTACTCTTAATGCATATTAATAAACAGATGCCGCACCTAATACTAGGAGCTAATAACTAACACTACCGACCCCCTCGGATCGCATTGAATCTTGACGCAAAATAAAATATATTAAAGTGCATCATTTCTCTCATTTAAATCAGCTATCTAAAAAAAAGCGAGTTGAAATTCAAGGTTATGTTAAAGAATGAAAAGAAAAGAAGGTAAGCTATTTAAGAAATGGATGCATATTTTTTTATTTTGCGGATGAATTTTTAAAAAAAAAAAAAAATGTATCTAGGAACGCGCATTCTTTCATTTAATTTCATAAAATCACTTCGGACTACAACATCCTTCCGAATTTTTCAAGTAGTATCACAATTGTTCTTCTTAAATAAAATAGCTGCTTTTATAGGAAAATGCAGAGAAATTGGGATAATATTCATTCAGCTTGTTTATAAGATAGAGTGACATTTCTTTTGAAGCCAAATATTACCAATGTTATGCGTTCAGTGTTAACAATCCTCTATTTAATCTATAAATGCCGTCGACATCAAGGAAATAGAACAGAATCTTTTTTTCTCGCGGAAAGTTGGTAATCTAAATAATTCGATTTGAATGTTCAATGATCAGTCTTCTTTAAAATATTTCTGAATAAGCTGACTATTTAAGAATATCAAGCTTACAAAACCTATAAAAATTCGTTCAATACTAATGGAACTACAGGATTCGATTCTAAATTGGACATGTTGAGTAGTGAATCGTAATTGCATTCGGAAGAATGCGCTATATTTATTTTTTCTTAAATGGCAGTTGACAATTTCTTCAACTCATTCACTCTGGTTCTGCAGACTTTTAAGAGCTTCAATTATCTTTCATTCCTTTTCTTATTCCCTGGTATTTTCAAGAAATTTCAATTCGACAAGCCGTTGAATGTTTAAAAAAAAGTAATAACTATCAAAGAAATTCGAATCTTTTTTTAAATTATAAAATCAGTATCCCATCCTTTCTATCATTTGTATAATGGCGGCCAGTTGCAGATTTTGTTCCGGGATTTATTTAACGTTTCATGTTACGATATTTGTATTCAAAATTTCGTGGTATGCGTCAATACCTAGCCAATTTATGCTAGATGTTTTATGAATTGGAGTTCAAGTGCTCTCGAGAGATTGCTGAAATCTTTTGTCCCCTTCTATTTCAATGCGAATATTTTTTGTGTGTGTCCACTATATTCCAACGCTAAACATATTTCTATTGATTTAAAATATTGGATATATATATATATATAATATATAATTTATTTTATCCAATCCTTTCTATTTATACTTAAGAACAATATCCTTTTTATTCTTATTTATATATTGGAACAACACACGCATTTATTCGTTGTAAAATAATTATTGCCATAGCTGATGTACGTCGCTGATTGAAATCGGTTCTTCAGCACTGCACCCAAGGTTCCAACTGGCAGTTTTTATCCAAGTCATGACGTGTTGAACTATTCCTCTTTTTTCAGTGCATTGTATATGGCCTCGCACGAAATGTAATTGCAAAAGCTAGAAATGAATTTCATACGGAAAAACAATGTATTGCATTTTGCTGTTTAATTCACAGTACAAAAAGTTACAGAAATGTCTCGAGGATTATACGAAAAGGATTTAATCATTTCAAATGGGCAGATAGCAAATATATTAAATGCTTTATGAACTTCTAAATACAATTTCATTGGCTAATTGAATAAGGTTACAATATGCAACTGGTAATTGATTTTATTGTTTCAAAACAAATTCTTATTGTAATTTAGTTTGGAAAGCTTACATCTGTTGTATAAAATGAAGAAAGAGGTTTCTATATATTTAACTCATCTGTAGAAAAAAAATGTCGCAAATATTGGCCTGATGAAGCTAATTTCTATTCGTTCGTGGATGGATTCTGGAGCTACAACCCTTTATTTTCCAGATAAATTGCAAAATAAAATTTCGACGGAAGACCTTAAGAAATCGATTCATAAAACCTTAAGAACCGATTCTGAAAGAAATTCGAACCATGTAGAATAATACTCCCTGCTCATTGAGCAAATATAATTTAAACCTTTATGTATGCTTCCCACCAAACTTATCAATCTTTGTATGAAATGATGTAGGTTGGCATCAGTTTCGACAATTTTTTTAGAAAGACAGAAACTTAGATGATTCAGATTTATCTCACACAAAAGGATGTGTATTGATTATTAATTATTAATTAATTATTAATTAATTAATTATTTAATTATTAATTAACAAAATTAATTAAATAATAAAATTAAATTTATCTAATAAGCTAAATAAATCCCTTTCCTTATTCTAATTTCAAGCCTAAAAATATTTTAACATAATATGACTAAAAAAAAATGGCCCTTTAAAGGGTTAAATTAATACCCTCTTTTGTTGTGATGAATTGCAGTGCATCGAAGTTAGTTAGCATGACTTAATAAATTATGGCTGATAGCCAAAGGCAACTTGTTGTTTTAAAGATTTGAGAATTCTGGTGTTAAAAGATTTCCATTAAAACATGAACTGTTACAAGCAAAAAAATCTCATTAATTAAATTAACGTGAGAGAGCGTTCTCAAATATCTTATACAATACGGCACGCTGCCCCCCCCCCGGTAAGAGCCCTTTTTTGTTGTTGTTGTTGCAAAAATTGCAATGTGTATTGATCAATTGCATAAACAGTGTAATAATGAAATTTAAAAAAAATTACAGTGATATAAAGAAAAATGTCTGTCAGAATTTAGACATTTATTTCCTTAATTTAATTATTTCGCCATGATTTTTAAATAAATCATTGAAATCTTTAAATTTCTAAACAAAAATATCACAATGTGAAATGAAAAGAAAACTTTTCTCTAAAACTTATAACTTAAAAAATTTAAATAAAATGGAAAAAATTGTGATCGAAAAATGAATTTCAATAGCGGTAACCGAATCTGTGCAAACTGCAGGACAGTTGGACACTCTGACCACAAGGCTAAATATGAGTCCAACAAGATCGCAGTTTCAATCCACTTACTTCGTCTTAATGTGTACTTTCTCTAACAGTGTGCGCATGCGCAAAGTGTCTGACAGAATTCCGACATTTGGTTCCTTATTTCGTTGTACTTGCCCGGTATTTTAAACAAATGATTGAAAACTTTACATTTATGGACAGAAATATCAAAAAATGAAAGCAAAAATAGACTTTGCTCTAAAGTTTATAATTTAAAAGAAATTAAAATTAAATTTAAAAAATGGTGATTGAAAAATGAGTTTCAAGAGTGTGAATCGAGCCGACGTAAAATGGAGACTTGCTGAACACTCTGACCACAAGCCTAAATATGAGTTTAACAGCAATGCAATTTAAATCCACTTACTTTGTCTTTTGTATATACAGTCACGCAAAAAGTATTGGGACACTTGGCATGAATAACTTCAAAGCTGTTTATAAAACTATTTTTCATATTAAAATGAAAACAAACACTTGGTGTACTGTTTGTAAGGAAAATTGAATTAGTATTTTAGAATTATAATTTTGATCTAGCTTTTCAAATATAATTCAAAAGCAAATAGGAGTGAAATGAGAACCTTCAACAAACGTAAAGCACATCAATAAAATTGAATTTATTGCCACTTTTTTAAACAATAATTTTAAACTTAACGAATAAGATTACTTATAGAAAAAAAGTGGAGAAATGAAAATGTGCGTGGGTTGATGAGCGAAATAAGTCATTGGAAAAATGAAAAATCAATTCGTAGTATAGGACATACCTTGAAATTGTGTTAGTTGACTGTTTTTAACATCATTCGAGGTTCAAGAAAACAACTAGTGTTGAAAGCAAGCAAATATAAGGGCTTCCAAGGACATTGAATGAAAGTGAAGAGAGGTGAATTGTGAAATAAGTTCCCTCTAATCCAAAAACTAGTGTAGTAAAATTGACTCTGCAATGTAAAAGTAAGTTCGGAAATTCTGTAAATCTTAAAACTGTTTGAAGAAAACATAAATAGCATGGTAATGTACCAGAAAGAATGCCCACCATCAGCAAAGCGAATCGACAAGCTGGGCTCACATTTTCTAAAAGCAAAGCCAAAACAGCCAAAAGAATTTTGGGAAAATGCAATTTTTGTTGATGAAAGCAAATATAACACTTTCGGATCGAACGGCAAACAGAAAATTTGGCGGAAACCAGATACATCAATGCATGTCGAAAATTTACTGCCTACTGTCAAATATGGAGGTGGCTATCAAATAGTCTGGGGTTGTATGGCAAGCACTGTTGCCGGAAACTTACATTATATTGATGTCATCCTGACATTCTCAAGCGAAATTTAAAGCAGAGTGCAAGCAAGCAGCGAATTTCAAGACATTTTAAGACAGACCAAGACAATGACCCGAAACATATTTATAAGTTATACTGATATTTACAAGTTATGATTCCTCTAACCACTGTCCTAGTGTTATTAAGACTCCTGCACAAAATCCAAACCTTAACCCCATTGAGCATATGTGGGATTATTTTCAGCAAAAATTATATGAATATCAAATTTCTAACAAGCAGGATTTAAGAAAACATTTGGTCAAAGTGAGGACCAAAATGGATGGATCATTTTGCAAAAAATTGGTCCAACCCATGTCAAGTAGACTATGACAGTCCATAAAAAGTAAAAGCTGCCCATCAAGATATTAAATTTTAAGTTTGCATTGTTTTTCTTAATTTATTGGAATATTTTTTGAGCACGTGTTTTACTTGATTTCTTTTATTTTTAATTATAGCAATAATTGCATTAATATGAGAGTTTTGTTTGAATTGTTATGATTTGTATATATCAAAATAATATTTACTTCTTTGTTTTGATTTCATTTGTATATTTTCAGTAAAATATTATGATAAAATCTGTGAATTTATAGTGTGTCCCAATACTTTTTTGACAGACTATATTTTATAATAGTGCGTATACTTGCATAAAAACAAAGTGTATATCAGAACGAATAAGTCTGCGCATGCCCAAAATGTCTGAGAGAATTTAAACATTTACATTTAATTCTCGTGATAGAAATGAAACGAGAAAGTGTGATCTTTTCATTTAGGTATGAGGTCATAGTATTAGGTAATTGAATCTTTTTGAAACGTATAAATTATTTCTTTAAAATTGTAAAACTCACTTGGTAAACAAATAATCATCAAAATATATCAGAGATTCAAACAAATTACGATAATTTTTATTTGAAAATGCTTATGTGCAGATGATGAATATTGCTTTTTCACTTCCCTGACCAGCAGGATTAAAGCCGATTATTCACTAGCACTCCGCGCCATTCTGTTTTTTTTTCCTTCTAATTTTCTTGGTCAATCATTCTCGAATACTCTGCGCAAACTTCACTTCAGTTCCCTTGGTGAACATCTTGCCAGAAAACAGGGCAGGTCCTCCTCTTCCTCGTATCTCTCCTGCATTCAGTGAGAAATTAATCCAATTGGATTAAGGAAATATTGAAACGGAATGGATATCCAACCTTCTAGTCCAAGCAATGCCTGTTCTGATTAGTTTTTGCGATGACGTCAACGGCATTCCATCGGCTTTAAAGAATTGTAGCTATTTTAAGGCTGAATGAAGAGGAAAATGAAGTGGCGAATCTTCGCATTTGACATTGTACCACCAATCGCAGATGAAGAGTTCCTGATTGAAGACGGTTCCGTTTGGACAGAGAAAGCTGTGCTTCAACCGTTCGGTATCGCAGTTGTGAAACACCTGTTGATAGACAATATTTAAATACGATTTTTAAAATGCATTTTCATCAAAGTAATTAAAAATAGAGAAAGGTTAATGCATTCATTTTAGTTTTTAGTTTATAATTAGTTTTTAAAGGGTTTTCATTATTACAGAACTTACAATTCAAATTTTCCATAAATTCACTGTACGTAGTGCAATGGATATGGAAACAAAATTTGTTTAATTAATCTGTTTACTGATGTTTAAGGTTTAAAAATAATAAAATATATATAGCCACAGAGAAGTCGCTTTTTGAGTTAAATAATTTTAAGTGTAGAATATTTCGAACTAATACATCAGGAAAATTCTATCATAAAATCCCATCATTATAAACATGAAACAAATGAAATTAAATGGAATATGTAAAAATGTAAAATTAACCCTTTGCACTCGAATGGTGACGTTCACTCACTATTCAAGACAATGCATCGTTTTGGTTTATTTATTTATTTAAGTTTGATTGTTAAAAGTACTTGCTGAGTAGTAAGAAGATACAAATGAAATAAACTGGAGAATTAAACTTAAAACGATAATATATGTTTATCTTTCGGAGTAATAAACAAATCTTGGATGAATAAGTAAGCATCG
The DNA here is from genome assembly GCA_026543865.1 of Argiope aurantia. NCBI lineage: Eukaryota > Metazoa > Arthropoda > Arachnida > Araneae > Araneidae > Argiope > Argiope aurantia. Next base: position 677,430 of record JAPMOR010049054.1, on the reverse strand, counting down.
AATTACTTTTCAGAGTGCAAAGAGTTAATTCTTACTGAAGATGTCATTGCTGATTATTTATAAAATCTGAACATGTATAAGTTATGTTATTTGCATAAAAAAAAACACTTAAATCTCTTTATTTTATTTTCTTTTAAACTTTATAACGAAGGGTTTTATTTTCTTGTTTTCTCTTTTCCTGAATGAAACATTAAAAAAAAATTTCAACGAGTAGTTTTATTTAATATCTATTTATATAATAATTTATTTAATATATAGTGGTAGCTAAATTTCCAGTTTCGAACATAAAATTTTTTCACAATCATTGCCAGCTTAATACAGTAACTTTTTTTAATGTTTATTAACTTTTAATATTGCTTTGTAATTTTTTCCTAGGCGCTTGCAAAGTATTTTTATAGTACCTTTGAACAGTTTTCAAATTAATTTATTAATTAACATATATCTATAAAGTCTATATTGTATCAATAAACAAAAAAAAAGAAAACATTAAAAATTATGTTCTCTTTAACCATCTTGTGGATATTACTCATTAATATTTGCTACGATATTTTCATTATAACTTTTGGTTTATTGCATGCATTATTTTTGTATTCAGTTTCTTGAAGTAGCAATTCTGTGAGTGATAATTCGCTGCCACCTCTTTCCAATCGGTCTTCTTTCAGCTCATTTGAAAGTGGCTTAAATAAACAATGAATATCAGTAAAGTAAATGCTTTCTATTGTGGAGATCAATTGATTGTTCTCAACTGTCATTACATGTATATCAAGCCAACAAAATTAAATTATATACTTTGCCCCATTAGTTAAAAATTAACGTATTGTTTAACAATTACCCTGATAAGCTTTAAGAATTTATTCAAGGAAATCTTAGAAGTCTAGGTCACGATATTTAAATATTGGTATACATAGATTTTTTTATCAAAATAAAAAAAAAGAATTTGCGGTCTCTTTTAGAAGTTGAAGACTTCTGAATTTATGCGGTAAAAAAAGAAACAACTGAAAAAATTAATCATGCTTTGTATTATGGGGAATTAACAAAATAAAGGTCAATATCGTTGTGGCTGTTTGAAATATATTACGGGCCTGTTTCTTTATGCATCCTATTTATATAGAGAGATGATTTCTCAAACGTTCACGAGAAAAGAACGCACTTCTTACACTTTCACGATATGAAAAGCAAATAGAAATAACCAAAGATTATTGCTAATGAGCATAGATAAACTTATTCGTTAGTGACGGCATTCTTTACTGGCACATTGATTTTAAAGTATCATATAACTGCAATATAATGCAATTTTAACAGAAATAACTTGTATTAAAAAATAAGAAGCTACGAGAAGGGATAAAAATTTAATCAAAAGTAATCTCCAAGTGCTCAAATGATTCTTGTTTACCAGCTCGAAAGATTTACCCAGAGTAACCCAGTAAAACTTATCACCCACCATGGAATACAATATTTTTGTTGAAGTTTCCCGATTTTTCATTTTGATGTCCTTTTATCAATTTTTTCTCACATTTTCTATTATAAACATTAAGATTCATATTTCTTTGTTATTGACAATCTATAAACTAAGATAACTTGTGTTCCCTCCATTGCATCTTCACCAACACTAATGTTGCAAACCTCTTACTGGTCCCATCCCTCTAAATTCGAAACTGACACTTCATCTAGAATGATTGTTCTATAAAAGAATATTCTTACCTGGCAATCTGCTTCTTCGTCGGCATAGAATCCAGGCAACTGAAACCCTTTGCAGTCAAAATTCGTCAAAGGAATCTCGTAATAGGTTGGATAGTCTATTCCAGGCTGGCCTGGAATACTGTAATTGTCACCCACATCAAAATCTTCTGCACTCGTAGATTTTGTGTTTGCAAATGATTTCTTCAAATATGGTTTCTTTGCCTCCGATTTCTTCCGATGAGCTTTTTCGTCATTATTCTGACGTACTGTATAGGATGCAGATGAGGAGGATGAAATAGGGTGGAAAGAAGAATTTCCTTGCTTTTGAATGCCTCGGTCATGAAGAAATGCAAAACTGTCTTGTGAATACACTTCTCCGAACAGATCTTCCTCATAATGCAAATCCTTGTCTGAATATCCGATGTCAGGTCTTTCTTTCTTTAAACCTGTTAAGTGAAAATCATTATTAGACTCATCAGAATAGCTCACGGTTGTTGTGGATTTGTTTACTGTTTGATGAGCAGATTCTACAGGTTTCGTGGAAGGCACAGAAAGTAACTTATTTGGAAGAACAGGCGAGACTTGAGAAGAATATTCTGGAGAGAGAACAGTTACATCTCTAGGAGAACTCTGAGGGACATTTCTGAAGAAACTAGTTGCTGTAAAAGGTGCTGAAGCTGGTCGCTTTGTCGTAACCATTGTTGATGTTTTCAAAACTAGATATCTCTTCTTCTCTTCTTCCTTTTGTGGGGAATCAACTTCCGGATTTCGTAACAAAGCAACGGGCTGGTCTTGCAGGCTTCCATTGATGTCGTTTACTTTGTACACTGACGCATCTTGTAAATTTACTTTCAGGGCAAATGAAAGAGGCCTTCTGGTGGCTGCTTTGTTGCTTGACTTCTTAATAGCGTTATCATCTTTTCTATTCGAAAGCTGCGAATATTCTTGCTTATGAGAGTCGAGTTCTCTTTTATTAGTAAAATCAGGAACATGTGAATTTCTGATTAAAGTTGTTGGTCTTCTTACACTTTCTTGACCTCTCTCAGCATTGTTGTGTGGTTTAAAAGGAATCCTATCCGCCTCTATAACTTCAGAATAAGGATAGCGTTGATTGTTTCCATCCCAATTTGTTGGATAATACACATCTCTGTTTGGAAAATGAGGCAGATGATCCCTTAATGCAGATATCTGCTTATTTTTTGTTTCCTTCTCTCTTTCATTGCTTTGCTCGATTTTTTGCAATTTTGAAGTTTGAACTGATAATATTTCTGAATTTAATCTGGAAGTTGGGAAATTCCGGTTTTGAAAGCCATAATTCTCCCGTTTCGGAGAACTGTGCTCCGCTTCTGGATCACGTGGTACAAAACCATAAGTGAGTTGAGGACTCGAAAACTTGCGTTCCACTTCTTTCCGGGGAGGAAATAAACTGGACGAACATGGCCTGGGGTTAGGGAGCGTCACAATTATAGGAGTATTTGTTGAGAAATGTTTTATATTCTTTTTCTTGGATGCAGTGTTAGCAGAAAAAGAATGCACTGCAGCATCAGAATGATAGAATTCTCGTCCAGGAGAAGTTTGTAAGAGCAGCGGATGTATTTCTGAGAGTGCCTCGGTCAGGTCTCTCATCATCTGGTCATCTTCGAAAATTGAAGAGAGGTGCGCGGGATCAATACGAATAATCTGAAAATGTTGAATTTGAAAATTAAATTTTTTTTAGAAAAATCGTACAAAATTTTCTAAAAAAAAAAAGAAAAGAAAATTGTATAGAAATAATATAAACAGTTTTATGAAACTTATTTTATTGGTGTATAAAAATGTAGAATTTTTATTTTAATTATTTCTACTTTTTAATCTTTAGTTTGTAATTTAATTTTATTAATATTTGTAATCTCGGAATAAATTTTCTTAATTTCACAATTAAATAGGTGTACTTACATGCAATCAAATTTAAATGTATTAATCGAATAACTGCTAAATAAGATATGAAGATATGGAAATGTGCAATATCATAGAGAATATATAAGTGTGCAAAACTTCAAAACATTTATACATCAGGAAGTGAAAAAAGAATCGATTACAAAATTCATTCTTTACAGCATTTGAAACAGTATAGGTTAAATAAAAGTATACAAAAAAATTTTATTCACAAAAATTTGCTTTACAGAATTATTGAAAATAAATGCTTTATTCAATAATTAATGAAAACTGCATTACATCAGTGGAAATAACTTTTTTTAAAGTCTATATTATTAAAAGCATTTATGCAAATATTTTCATTTTAAAAAAGTTGATCACATCTTTTCTGATAAAAACAGACTGATGCAGTAATTCTAAAACCAATTATGAGTATTTCTACCATCTGGAAAATTATATTTCAAAACACGTTCGTGCGTTTGCTATGAAATCTAGATGTGGTAAATGAAAATATTTTCAAAATCTTGTCCTTCAAGAATGTTTAGAATAAATTTTAGAAAATTTCATAGAATTATTGATATTCTTAGCAAAATATGTATCCTTATGAAGAAGTTTTTTAAAACGTATGATATCTCATTAATCTATACTACTATTATAAATGTGAAAGTTTGGATGGATGTTTGTTAGTCAATCCCGCCAGAATGGCTGAACGGAATTAGATGAAATTTAGAACAGGGATGGATTATAGTCTGGAATAGGACATAGGCTACAATTTGTTCAGGTAAATTGAGTGGTTAATTTTTTATTAATTAAAAACTAACTTTCCCGCCAAAAGTCTTCATTTCCCCGCTACCAAATGAGTAGGGCTTCATTTGTTGTTGTTGTTTTTCCACGCTAAAGAGGCTAGGCTTAATATGATTTCGATCGATTATTTCAAAGGATTCTGTTCATTTTTTTAGTGTTTGATGCATTTAAAATTAAAAATTGTTAATGAATCGATCTTTCGGATTCATTCTGAAGTACTTTTAAATTAAAATAAAGCAGAATAAAGGAAATAAAGAATTTCTAATCTGCATTACGTTATCCTAACTGGCGTAGAAAACACACGCATTTGCCAACTGTTACGCCAACTGTCTTTGAAAATTCACGCATGTGCAGTGTGTTCTGATTGTTGACAACTTTATTTTCATTTTAATTAAAAGTTTAAAAATTATGTGTAGGTTAATACAAATAATGAAGAAGGGTTGTGTGAGAGGGCAGTGCTGTCGCCAAATAACGAGTGAGTCAATAAAATAAACCAAAAAAATTTAGACATGATCGTCGGAAATTCAAAACTATACACATCCATAGAAACTGTGATGGCTAATGACGATAATACTGCCTACCCCGTTGAATTTCTCAACCCGTGTATCTTCGCATAAGCTGGAGCTTAAATTTGGCATTCCAGCTCTGCTGATGCGAAATCTCGATGCACAAAGAATATGCAACGGCACCAGGCTTCGTATCAGAGAGTTTGGCAGTAATATTATAAAAACTACCATTATTACAGGAGCTGCTAAAGGAGACAGCGTTTTAATTAACCGCATACCTGTTATTCCAAACAACTTGCCATTTTGGTTCAAGAAGTTGTAATTTCCCTTAAAATTGGCTTTTATAATGACGATCAACAAATCCCAGGGCCAAACCAGGGCTTAATGTTGCATACATTATGGTATTAGAATAAAAATAAATGTTGAAATTTTCCCGTAGACCTTTCTCAATCAGTTACAAGTTTCTTGATTATATTAAATCAGACTTTGCTTTCAACAACACTATAATGATACGGTTTGATGAAATTTTACATTTTGATGAGACCATCGGTTCTCATACATACACATCAAAATTTCCACACAAACGGAGTCGCAGATAATAGTTAGTATTTAATAAATGTCAGTGTATTTTTGAGCATTGAGCATTTTGAGCAAATGCATTGAAAATTTAAATACAAATGGGTAAAATGCAAAAGTTTCCATTCTGATGGGAATCATATTCTCCAAAAATCCTGCTTCTAAAAAAGTAAAATAAAGATTTTGGAATCACTTAATATTTTATTAAATATTGTTTACCATTTTTATTTATTTATTTGATTTTAGAAGAAAAAGAATGTTTTTTAAAAATCAGCTTGTTCCATTTTTTCCCCTCAAAAGTCCCAAAGAGGCTATCCTTAAAATTTGAAACACTTATTTTAAGGAAGTGACAAACATTTAATAAAAACGAAGCGAACTTGTCTTTTATATCATCTCCTTGATTACTGTTACATAAATATGTCTCATTCACTATATGAAATCGATCCATGCCCTTTTATACGAGAGGAAATTTTGAATCATACTACTAAATATATGTAGCATTTCATTTTTTTTAAGTATTGCTCGTTGGTTTTAATAATTGCACTTTATTTAGTAGTTGCACATTTTTCTGTCATTTGTAATTAACCATTTTCCACGTAAAATAATATTCAATTGATTATTCTGATTCTCAGCTTATATTATATAGAACTCAAGCTGCTTGACCAAATTTGCAGATAAAGATCGAAGTGTGAAATGTACAAACAAATAATAAGCGATTCCCAACGCCAGTTGATTTGGAGAGAGGTCGGGACACGGTTTCATCCCAGTAACATCATGGAAAGAGACCGTTTCGGTAGTCCTGGAGTTGTCGTCTGGGAAGGCATTATGATGAACGGGCGGACTGAGCTCCACGTTTTCGACAGATGTTCTGTAACTGGAGATCGCTATTGTCAGGAGGTGATCCTTCCCCATGTGCGTCTGTTCCGAGGTGCCATTGGATTAAACTTCGTTTTTATGGATGACAATGCACGGCCACACAGGACTCATGCTGTTGAGGAGCTCCTGGAAAGTGAAGATATCACTCGAATGGATTGGCGGGCGTGCTCCCCTGATTTAAATCCGATAGAACATGTGTGGGATGCTTTGGAGAGACGCCTTGCGGCACGATTACATCCTCCTGGGAACACCCGACAACTTAAACAGATGCTGATTGAGGAATGGGCACTCTTACCTCAAGATCTGTTGGACAATCTGGTGCTGAGTATGGGAAGACGGTGCGAAGCAACCATTGCAGTAAGGGGAGGGCATATCCCATATACTAAGGAACATCTGCTTGCTGTTCTTCCTCTTGGACAGACAATCATGTGTAACGATACTATGAGTTCGATAAAGCCTTTTTTTTTTGTTTGATTCCATACTGTATGCATTGTTTTAATTTCTGCGCAACTATGCTTTTGTCATTCTTTCAGAACAAAATGCTGTATCTCATTTCTGAATTTCATGTCTCTCAGATGATTTTTCGTGAAGTTATGGCAAAAAACATACCTGTTGCTTAAGTTTTGCACACCAGTTTATAAAAGCAACGAATGAAACTTTTATTATGTGAAAAATATCCATTAAAAATTGCGATGCTTTATTACGGAGCTAAACTCCACAACTGTACTCTCCCCAGAATGGTAGAAAATCGCAATTTATTGGAGAAATCGCTCTATCTGAAATTTAGGTTTTCTTCTACTAGTTTATGAATTTCAATTGACTCATTTTACATTGCCATAGCACTTTTTATTTCTTAAAAAAAGTGTTGACTGAACACAAATACTTTCATTTGGTATATAAGAGAAAAACGCATTTACTTACTGGCAGCTCTTCGCATGATGTTCCTTTCAGAAAAAAGATTCCTGAAAATAACGTTAAATGTATTTAAAAAAATAATAATAATTTTGTAACAAGCATATTATTTTTATTCCATACGGAACAAAACACAGTATCGTAAACCCGTATCAGTACCATTATAGGTTGGATGGGTATGGCACGGGAATTTTATTAAAAACCAGGAGATTTAGCAGAAATAAGTATTGACAGAATTTCCAATAATTTAAAACAAAAAAAAATCATGATAATAATAATATGCAACCGTTGACTATATTTTCTACTTTGTAATAGTTGAGAGAAAAGATTTGGAGTAATATTAGAAGAAAGATATTATGAATTTTTAAATCATCTAGGTTTTGGTGCTTATCGCATTTGTTAACAGGTGAAAAGACAAACTAATACAAAATAACGTGATGAATAGTTACAAAGAAAAAAAGAAAAATTGTAAAGGCAATTTATGGATGCAAAGAAACGGCGTCATTGAATATGTTCGAGGCACGAAGAGTTTTCGCGGAGAGATCCTACGGATTGAAGAAATTGTTCGAAATTCTGCGGTGGTTTCTTCATTTGTTATGGGGATGCGTACCATAATGAGGAGCATGCAAATCCCACCAGGGATGCAGTCTGAATGCTTCGAGATGAAAAATGATGCCTTCTCTTATCCCATGAGTGGGACGAATGTCTTGCGTACAGGAATGCGAGTCAACCATTAATAGGAATGGAAGAATTTCATCTGACCTATCGATTCAATCCATCAGAATCAATCGCAATATTTACTAAACTAAACGAAATCCTTCTGTTCTTGACTCCCAATATTTTTACTACTTTTGTGAGTTATTAACTTCTAACGATGAAACACATTAACATAAAGTACATTTCTGGACTGGATTCCTTTATTTGCTCATTGGAAGATTCTATGACAAAGAGAAATTTCATTTTTACATCACAGCTAATAATATATGCTTTTTATTCTTGCTTTTTATAGATTAATATTTTTAATATTATTAAATTTTACGAATTATCATGATTTTTCTTATCTAGAGAGTTTCATTATATTTATAAAACACACGCACGCACACACACAAAGTGAGAATGTGAGGCCGTGAAATTCGTTTCTTATGCAATTTTACTTATACAATGTGTGCTCGTATAAGTTTCAGTAGTCATGGATTTTCATTGTTCATTCCTAATAACTGTATATTCAATTCGAAATCATTATAGACGTTATTGTGTGGAAAAAGTGGTACAGGAAAATAGGATTACGGAATATTTATCAATGAATAAACATAAAAACATTAATAAAAATTTTCTTAATCTATATTGTTACATAAAAATAAAATTATAATTATGTAATATAAATTATTATAAAAAGAAAATTAAATTAGTTTTACTGAGATAGGAAATATTTCTTACCCAGCAAAAAGACCCCACGGAAAAAGAAATGGAAGAATATGTTCATTCTAGAATCTGCCTTCATATGTTTCGAAACAACTGAAACTAAACAATCAAATATAATAATCTTTAGAAAGAAGTAATTTTTTTAATGAAATCGTAAAAGCACAAAACCCACGATATAAATACCTTGAAGCAGATTAGAATTTTAATAACATTTATAATCAGTGTTACTTTTTCATGAAAGTTCCAAAAAAGAAAAATTTTTCTTGCGATTTTGATTGTGGTTTAGTTTTTTAAGAGTACTAGAAAATTCTTCCCCTTGAAGAGATGTTATCTAATAATATCTCGGATGTGATAGTTATAGATTGATTAACGAAAGTTGCAGTAGAAAATCTCGTGCACACTCGCAGAGTGCTTAAGAAATTTTAAAAAAAATCATTATTTGCCATAACTTTAATCGGATATAAAATAGCATAAGGAGCGTCTATCCATGGTGTTCACGGACTTATCAAAGGCAATCACTAATATCAGATTGGAATAAGGAGCCAACAGAAAGAAAAAAAATTGCCATGTTGAATACAAAATAATAAAAAAAATCCTCTGAAAGAAAATATTAGCCATAACGCTCCGTTTAATCTGTGGAGAGATAATATAACGAATCAGCTTAAATATGAATATAATGTATCAGCATAAACATAAAGCAATAAAAATTGCAAGCTTCAGTTCGTTCAGACTTCGCCTTTGCTACAATCTAGCATAAAAAATGTAAATAAAAAATGTTTGCGATCCTGTAATTAATTTTATTCGCGCTTAACTTTAATCACATCCCGATAAATCTACCATTTTAAACATTAAAAAAGAAAGCTCTCTGAATTTCTTGACAGAAGTTGGGATGACCCAGATAAAGGGGATAGGAATGTTATTGACTCCGCACATTACAAATGGCTGCAGGCTATGATATGTACCGATTGTTTTCAACGTCTCTCACTTTTGTGATTTTATTTCGCCGTTCTTATTTTTGGTTTTAAAAAATTGTTTTCCTACTTGCTACTATGCTAACAAAAGCGTATTTAAAACATACCTTTCTGGCAATCTTTTTTACCTTTTAGTTTTTAAAGCATTTTATTTTTAGTTTTTAAAGATCTTCGTGCGGAATCAGGATTTAACTCTTTGAGGGACTTCACAAAAATCGCGCCGCGCGTCTCGAAAATGTGCGTGGCTGAACACTCCACGAACACAAGACAAGAAGGGGAAAAAATCGAAATTTTTGAGAGAAGCTTCATTTTTAGTCATTAAATGTGTGTGTCACATCGTGTGACACACAAATTCAAAAGGGATTTTCTGTCTTTAAATCTGTGTGTCACATTTATATGTGTGCTAATCATACCGAAAAAGTACTTCTATTTATTTTGTTTTAGCTTCAAAATGCAAAGGCGACTTTTACGAATGCCAATCAGCAAAACTTACTACGCCCTTTCGAGTCAACTAAGAAGATTAGAAATCCTTCTCTTACAATCACTACAGACACAAAGCATTTAAATAAAGAAAACAGTTAAAAAAGAATTTAATTTAAATTTGGCATCGAATTAATCCAAATAACTTCGAATTATAGACGGTATTTTAAAATGATTTCAATAAAAAAAACCATGGGACCAAAGGAAAATTCGAATAATCTAGGGAACGAATTTAAAGTCAAATCATACCATAATTAGAATCCTCTGAATACTTTCTTGGAAATGAAAAAAAAAACTCATTTATAATTTTTAAGAATCTGAGAAAGGTAGTAACTGCAGCATTTTTGTTTTCTCATTTTAAATAAATAAAACGCTTTCTCCTTTTCGTATCCAGAACAAAGATATCCCCCGTGTCTTTCCTTATTAAGTCACTCGTTGAGACGTGTCATCTTCATTTGTTCTTCAATGAGCTCATAATTTGTGTTGATTCTGTGCAGTCTAGTTAATTCTGTTATGATCGAATAATCATTTAGTATATGCAAATTTGTCTTCATTTTTTCATGTGGGTGTATCAAGTTTATGATTCGAAAATATGCTATAATCCGTAGACAATAACAAACATTTTTGTTAAAAATTACTTTAGCTATATTTGACTGCATTTTTAGGTCCAGTATAGAATTCTGCGAGACATCACAAATTTTTAATCAATTGTTTTCTCTATAGTTTGTCTGCAGCCTAGTTACCGTTTGCCGACGCATCGCATTCATCACGAAATCGATGCGCTACCGAATCAGGAAATTGACGAGATTTTTTAATCATCAATAGATGTTATAAGTATAATATATAATACATTTTTTGAATTTCAGAATAAAATGGTGAATTCTACGAATGCGAGCAATACGTTCACACGAAGCAGAATAAATTGTTCTCGGAGTATCAACTACATTTTTGTCGATTTCACCGAGTCAAAAAAGTTTTTCTTTCACAGAATAATGTGCTTCAATGAAATGACACTAAATATCAAGTAAATATACCAATATGAGCAAAAAAAATTGTACATGTTACAATGATTCGTAGAGAAATGTAATAAAGGTTCAGAATAAAGTATTAAATTTGATTATTGCTTCAAAACTCGCTTACTTATCTCACCGAATCGGGAAAAAATCTTCCGGGGCAGCGGATCCTATCTCGAGTCGCCATAGGGAAAAGAACAACTGCCAAAATTTTAAAGATAAGATGGTTGGAAAAGATACTTTTCCAACGCAACTGTTCTTTCTTGAAAATATAAATTAAGATCATGACGTTGTTCTAAATTCCCTTGCCTAAAATGCATCTCAAAATTATATCTTTTTACTCTAATACTGAACTGTAAAACTTTTTGCCGTAGAAATTTAATTCTCCATTTCTTTTATCACGATTTTGAATATCCTTTGCATTCAAACAAGGTTAAGTAGATCTGGAAGGCTGTTTTAAAATTTGATTGCGTCTACTTTTTGGGTTATGAAATTTTGTTATCAACTTATTTTCCAGTTCATTTTCAATGAAGCATATGAATGTTTGATATAGATCCAATGAGACTGGCATACATGAAAATGATGCTATCACGTTTTTGCAGGCGAGTAAAAATAAATAAAGAAAAATGAACAGATGAAAAATAAAACAAACACACCCTGGATGAGATAATTGGCCACATACATACTCTTCTTTTAAAGCAATACATTATTAACAACACAGTTACTTTTTTTGAAGGCAAGTTTAGTCAGTCATGTTTATAATTAATTTCATTAACAATTGTTTACCTATCATAGGTTACAATGAAACTTTGAAGGAACGATTGAATTATTTGAAAGATTTTTATTTCTTTTGGAACCATATAACAATCCTAACAATAACTGAAGATCACATGACTACAACTGTGTCGCATGCTTTTTATAGTATTTCATTCACTTCGAAACTTCTCTATACTTCTCTGTTTTCCTATTTCTTATCACTATTAAATCACGATTATTAATTCGAATAGATTTCTCTTGAATACTATCCGCCTCAGATATTTTGTTGAAGATTGTAGCTCTAAGCGAATTCGAACAGATAGGAGAAGAGTAAGCTTGTTGGTCCTGAATTTCTTTAGACCCGAACAAAGCAATCCGAACGTTATGTTCTTCATAGTTAATCAATAGCTGCAGGATTCGTTCAATAAAAGAAATACTTTTCTTGGCATAAATAAATAAAAATATATTTATGTTGATATTAATGAATTTATATTAGCATAAATATAAATTGCTTGCGAATAAATACTATTTTCTGGCACAAAAAAAAAGTGTTAATTTAATGCTAAGTACTGAAGTGTTGTAATGTATTAATGAAGAAAAAATGTCGATTGAACATCAAACGTGTTTTTTTACATTCTTTAAAATCTATTTCTTTTTTCTTTCTTTATTTTAATCCGTTTTATAATTTAAAAAAATATTTTTGACCTAATTTTGAATGTAAAAGAAGAACGTCTCGAAAAAAAAATTTTCTCTGTGAAAAAAACCCCATTCGAACTTATTCTGAAAATGTGCAAGTTTATTTTGCGACACAAAAGATTCAATTAATCTTTCACGACAATGCTGTCAAACCGCCTCTAAAAACATCGCTAAACTTAAGGAGCCTCGAGAAACAATCTGAATAGAACATAATTTTCAAGAATAAAATGCAAACAATTCATTTGTACATTCAGGAATTTGATTATTTATACTAATTACCATAAAATTTTAATAATTTTTACGCCCTGAAATGATGATAATGAGGGATTTTGACTTTCATATTACGTTACGTGCCTTTTGATTTGCCAAACGCTAAAAAGTCAATGGACTGCATTGCGTAACCTGCTTTGGTTAGAAAATAAATGCAGATAAGCAGAGCAGAGTTGGATTTATCTCCCCCGTCATTCTATTAATAGTTCAAAATTTAGTGGCTGAAATTTCGCCATTAACTTTCTGCAAACAAGTTGCGTTTTCTCTTCGTTTTATTTAGTACGATCTCTCTTTGACAATTATCTGTCTTTTTAAGGTGACCGACTATGTTCAGAACAAAACTTTTGAAAACTTTGATTTTTTAAAAAAAATATTTTCTTATTATTTTTAGAAGCAATGTCAAAAATAAACGCGAAAATGCTGAAAAAATTTGTTATATTTTTTGAGAAGCAAGGGAATATGCAGTAAATTTTAATGAAATTTGGTGATTATCCAAATTGTGATGTCGAAATCGCCACGTTCTCTGCATACAAGATATAAAGAGATCTATAAAATGATTCAAAAAATAAGAAAAATTTTGAAGTGTAAATAAATTAGAGGAAAAATTGTTTGTAACTATGCACTGCTTTCAATTATTTATGACTGAATTTTGATTTAAATACCTATAAATGAATCCAACTGAAAAATTTTTGTCTCATTTCATTGCCTGTATTATTTGAAACCAATACTGTAATTTTGAGGCAATTAACTTTATTTGGATTTGAGTTATCGTGTTAATGGTGAGAGTTTTTATGCAAAACAAAGTTTTGAGAAAATTGTAGTTCCTTTGATTGATCATAGGATTTAAAATTTTTTCCAACGATAGATCTGACCATTCTTTTTCTTATCATGTAAGCCTCATTTATTTTATTGGGCAAAACGCTTTTTTCATCGCCTTTTTCCATTTGAGACAGAATGTCTTTTGGAAATGCTTATTGTCAATGAATGCCAACCCATTCAACATATTACTTCCAAATTGCAACTCTAAACTAATGTAGGTTTATAACTGTAATTAAACTGAAGCACATATATCAATAACTCTATCTACACTGATTTTAACTCTATAAGCATCATTAAAATATTCATTTGTATTTTGCTTTTCTTATTATTGACTCTCGTACAATAATCGCTGATCTCACAATTTCTTAAAATTATGTCCTTTACATGTTATAGAGTGTCTTTCCATCCTATTCTTGAATGACTCGTCGGACGCTTAGCTCGTTGCACCAAACATCAACATCTTTTGGGCACGGGTAGTGAGTGCAATAGTGAAGAAACATTGCAAAAATAGCATTTTGAATATCATGTCATTTATCTTTGCTGCTGTGTAGTCATTTAGCAATTTATCAGTGTAGCGATCAATCAGTTTTCAGTTTCCACTTTGTCCTTTTCTACATTCTTCTAGTTTTCGAAAGAGAGCACCCATCTTTTGTAAAAATTTTGTTTGAAATATAAATCCAATTTCTGTGGTATTGGGCTTAAAAAACAAAATAATAACAGCAGTATATGGTCGTAATATAAACCCCATATCCACGTATTAGATCTCCCTGAATTCCAAAAACATATTTTTCGCATCATGTCTATTTGCCGCCCATCCGTGACGATGACTCAAAAACGATTTGAGCTGGATGGATGAAATTTGGCATATGATCTTTACACCGAGATTTCATTCAAATTGTGAGAAAAATTATCCAGAGGCGGTCTGTGTCCGACTGTTCGGATAAGACGATAGAAACAAAACAGAAAGAACTCGATAGATAAAATTCCGTTCACAGATTAGATGGCAGTACAGACACATTCAATTTTGAGCTCAATCCAGCCAGAGGTGGAACGGCTGTCTGTACTTTCAGAAGCGAAATTTCTTAAACGTATCAAATATGGTATGTACATTTTGTGGCTGAAATTGGAGCTCTGTGCCAAACTTTGGTTTCAATCGGTTGGGAATAAAAAACGCTTCTAAGATAGAAATTCGATTTTTGGATACTATTAATCGCATGCCTGACTTAAGGGTCATAATTTTTTCTCTTTGGGGGGGGGGGGGGGGGGGGGACGAGAAAGTTTTGGAAAAACCATTCCGTCGGTCTCTTTGCTTTGGACACAATTATTTAAAAACAAATTCAGCTAAATGAACGATGATGATGTCGTGTCCATGTTACAACGGAAAGAGGGGTGCAGTAGCTTCTGAGAGTAAAGTCCCCTGAGCACCCGAGGGCAGAGGTCTGACTTCTAGTTCATATGAAGACACTCTCACATTCGCTTGCACAGCCTCGTTTTACAGTGGGGCTCTTTCACACACCTCACAGATAGAGCAGGGGTGAAGAACAACCCTGCCTGGACCAGGGACGCCCAGATCACGGGGAAGAAGCTTGACTCAGGACGTCTGCAGCTAAATGAATGAAGTTTGTTACAGGGTCCTAAGTTAAAATTGGAGATCTGTATGAAATTTTAAACGAAAATCTGCCTGTCCATCTGTGAACACTCTAACAAAAAATAATATAATAAATGTAATTTAGCATGTCATTTTATTATTCTAACTGGCCGCTTTCTTCGGTTAGCTGACTCGTCCATATTATTTATTACTCGCACTCAGTTACGTTACAAAAGTTAAAAATGCGAAACTTTTTGAAATATCGGCTGTCGCTGATGTGCTCTGTACGTATATTAATGATTTGAAATCTCAGCTACAACTTCGATGAAATAATTCCCAACTGAAATTTCTAACTGTAACGGCTGCCATTTTTTATAGCTGATAGATAAAACGGAAGAATAAAAAGATTGTCTATTATAAGTCAAGCAAAATGCTTTGGAAAATAAATTTTTAGAAAATATTTTTGGATGAAGCAATTAGTTCCAAAATCAAAATTAAAATGCAGATGCATTTCGTATGAAATCGATTAAATAGAGCGCCTTCGGATCAATCAATTCAAAGTTTGACAGTTGATAAATAAAGGAAAATGCTGATAGAATCGTAACTATTTGAAATACGTTTTAATATGAAGTAAAAAGACATAAAAATAAAAAAGAGGTTTTTGAAATAGAAAGATACAACAACTCTATAACTCGAAGTAATATCACACAGCTTCTAAAAATGATTGGTAAGTTAAAAAACATTTTTACATTTACATTTGTAAAATAAAGTTTTGCACACATTTGTAAAAAAAAATACATTTATCGAATAGAAAAAGATATTTAATTTATTTTTTAATTTAATGTGCCATCAATTATTTCATTCTATTTGTGATATTTTATTCTATTCTGTTTGAAGATTGATTTACTGTACATAAACTGAAGCAAAATTAGATATTTGATAAAATTTCCCAGCAAAATTGAATAGCCTTAAATTTAATATTTATGAAAAAAATTACTTCCTGAATTTTAAACTGCACAAGAAATACTTTAAACGCAACATAGTCTAAAATTGTTTAAAAAATTGTAAAAAAAAAAATCAAAGTAATCTTAATCTAATTAATTCAAAATTCAAAATTTCTAGCAAAAAAGTTTTAGCGGTAGGGTAATTGCATTTCAATATCAGAATTAGGAAAAAGTGGAGAAGATAACATCAAATTCTTCAGCCTTCATTTTTTAAGGAGGAATATTTCCTGACTCTGAAATGAGTCTGTGTGCTACCTGTTAGCCTTGTTCACTGGTACCACACATTATTATTTCATTTTTCTTTAAATTAGATTAAATACTTTTCAGAAATTCTCATCAAATAATATTTCGCACTTTAAAGCTGTAAAAAAAAAAATTGGTTCTTGTGAAAAAAAAATTTGAAAATTACTGATGAAAAAATGATCAAGATCGCAATTCAACTTGATTGTTAAATAATAATAAAAAAAATGGAGGGTGGAGGGGAATGTCTCCAAACTGCACATTTTTAGCGTACAAAGTATAATTGCCAAATTTGGATTCTTATCAGGAATATTTTGAAAGTACCCGAAATGCTGATTTTCTGTGCAAAGGAGTCTTAGCATATTTTTTTCCTTCTTTACATAGCAATAAATAAATAAAAATAAAGAAAGAGAGATTAGTAAAGATGAAGGATTGAGAGATTATGAAATATTTCAGATTGTTTCGCAATGCTAAATACAGATTTGAAACCTCGCGTGATGAAGACGGATTCTGAAGTTCTTGAAAAAAAAATTTATTTAACATTCATAATATTTTCCCCTTTTTTGTTGTTTTAAATATCATGATTACATAATCGCATTTACTGTGCTTATAATTGTGTTACAAAGGCAAATATATTTTTTGTTTCTACCAAAAAAAGCAGATAATTTTAAAGAAAAAATAAAAAAATTTGAAACATTTAGTGCATTAAATAAAAAGATAATAAATAAATGAAAGCATATTTATACTCAGCATATTTCAAGCATTGTAGGCTTGATTTTTTAGAGCAAGACTTGATTTTTTCATTATAGACTTGATAAAAATCTGCTTTCATCTTAACTTTAATCTGATTTTTTTCGAATGGAAATAAGTGAAAAATTGAATGAAGATGATTAAGTTTTCCAATGAAAATAAATGAATTTGGCAACAGTTCATCAAGAAGACAAAATAGTTTAATACAGAAACTTCTGGATTGGAGATAACTTACTGCGGAAAAGAAACTGGGATAGGAGGAAAAGGTTCCTACCTCTTTTGATCTGGATGCTCCGGATGGCCGTCTGCACCGAACGAGTCTTTCCCCTGGAGATCCCTTTCGGTTATACCTTCCACAATTAGGCTATGGAAGGAAAAAATCAAGGTCACCGAATGTCGGTCAGTCGGTCCCAACCGCTCGTCCTACGAAGTGCTTCATTATGGCATTGGAAACAAAAGAAAGCTGTTCTATCTTCTGATCACGACACATTTTGCAGTTCTTTATACCGCAGAACATGGACAATTTGAAATCTTCGCAGGCTCCTTAAATATCCTACTAAAATATTATCCTTAATTCGAATCCATTTTGAATAATTTGAAGACAGTGCCATAATTATTATTCTTATTTATTCTTTTAATTTTTTATTAAAAATATGCTTACCTTGTCTCTTGAGAATTTGAAAGCGAAAAAACCAATTCTAATTCGTTATTCAGTCGAGGAATAAACAATATTTTCAAGTTTTATATTATGCTTAACTACATTCAAGGTGAATTTTTTGAAAAACATTCTAAAATAATTATATATTCCAATTTTTGTATAAAAAGTATTGAAAGGGCATGATACCAAAATTTCAAAATATATCAATTGAATTTAAAGCTTTTTTTTATTTATTTTTTATTTTTTAATTTATTTTTATTTATTTATTTATTTTTTGCTAAAAAAGTGAGCAAAAACTTTTTAATTTAGAGGTTTATCAAATCACTTGCTTAAAATTTTGTAAATAGCCTTAAAAACATACTTTATAGTTCCTGAATTAAAATATAAGATGTATTTGTATGCGCTCTTTAAATATTTATGTTCGATTGATAAATAACATGAAAAATCGTTTTTTTTTTTTTTTTTTCTTTTTTTCGTATTGTGAAACACTAGAATAAATATAGATAATTTCTATATAAACAGACTACTTATTTTCTAGCTCAAGAACTGCAAAACATATTGAGAAATTATTATACCAAATATGAACAAAAATATTATGCATTATAATTTGATTTATAAGGGTTTTTTTTTCTATTAAACATTGGAATTTGAGAAAAATAGTTTTTTAAAGTGTAAATAGGTATTGAAACGTACATAACTGGAAATATAACAATCAATGTAACTTCTCAAAAATAGACTTAGAAATAAAATTCTAAGAATAAATAATGACCAAATGATTCAATGAAGAATTCTAAAAATAATGATCAAATGATTCAACGAAGAATTCTAAAAATAATGATCAAATGATTCAACGAA
>JAPMOR010049054.1:633536-658630 GCA_026543865.1 Argiope aurantia | reverse complement strand
TGATTCAACGAAGAATTCTAAAAATAATGATCAAATGATTCAACGAATAATTCTAAAAATAATGATCAAATGATTCAATGAAGAATTCTAAAAATAATGATCAAATGATTCAATGATTCAAATGTATAAAAAAATTGTACAAACATTAAGAATATTAAATACAAAGCAATTCATATTTTCTCAAAAAAAATCTGCTTTTTGCGCACCTTAAAGAACGGTATCATTTTTCTTCATTCAGTTATTTTTCATTTACTGAAAGCATTTTAATTAGATATACTATTACTTTATTTACTATTGATGCATTACTTATTATAACTATTAATTATTATAAATAGATCATTACTGTCCTTTTCAATTTAAAAATTGAATTCATGTTTGTATAAATCGGAAACAGTCGCATCCGTCTGGAATGTGCCCATGTCGAGTACTGCATTGAATTCCCGAAGGTTTCTATAATGACGACACTCTCAAGCTGAATGCACTTCCTTTTCGCAACAATCTTTGCTGGCCGGAGGGAGGGGTCTTCCCAAAACTTTCTCGCATCCTCTCTAATAAAAGTGCTGTTCTAGATAATGCGATGGCGTACAATATATACGAAATATTAATCTTTGTCATGAATTTAGCATTTTTACTGAATCTATCACGTGATCCTTGGTATATATATATATATTCAAAATGCTAGTTTTTTCCCCTCTCATTTATAAGTTTTTAAATACATTTAGAAATGCATTTTTCAGTTATGCTTTTCTTTGTCGTCATGAATCACAAATTGTTTTATTGTTGTTGTCTTCTTATTTCTTCTTGCATGGTTAAACTTTTTGCCTAATTTTGTAAAAATTATATCTAATGCTTTTCTTCAAAAGTAAACAGCGATATTGACCTTTTAAAGCTCGCTCATTTTTTCAATAGTATTGCTCTTTAGAACTACAACTGGATGCATAAAAATATATTTCTTTCCAGTTTTTTTTTTTTTTTCTGACACACTTATTATATATTGAAAATATTATTGAGTCAATAAGTAAAATTTCTCTGAAATATTACGTAATAAATAAAGCATACCAAAAAAAATGAATTTGTGCGATTCTGTTAAAATATATTTCATTCGTCCCTTCTGTTCCATACCGCTTCCACTTAGCTCATAGGTTGCCGAAGTGAATTGTGTCCCACTTCAAATGTAACAGGCGAGACAATGGCGGGCGACGAATAGCACAACGAGTTAACTATTGCTAACCATTTGAAAAGTTACTTTGGTGAGTATATCGTGAGACTTTAACTATGTCAAAGATAAAAGTAAAATTTTTCGTAACTAGGGGTCCTGGCAAACAAGCTGGCGACTAGCACCATAATATTAAGCTAAAATATTTTAATTTAAGACAAAATATAATTTAAACTCTCTCAGGATGTACATCGACTCCTTTAAAACAATTATCAATGGCAGTCCTACTTTTGATCCATTCTATCTTGTGACCCAACAATCATGTAGGAATGTAATGCTAACTCTCTATTAAGCACGACGTGCAAAAAATGAAAGCAAAATGTATGGATAAAAAGCTTTATATTTTTTAAAGATAATTATGATATTATATGATAAAAACAAGAAAAGGGAAAATGAATGGTGTCATTTTACTCTTTAAATAACAGATCATTGTTTCTCTCGGGCTAGTTCAGAAGAAAAAGACAATAAACGCTGCTCACATTAGGGCTGTTTATCGATGGGGCGGTCGAGTTGAAAAGGTGCGGACATTTCGCCGTCCGCCTTTATTTTGCAAATAGCTAACATCTCCTGCTCGTAGTGAGATATGTAAGTTAAGATCCTATAGTAAAGAAGTACTCATCCAGTAACAAAACAGAATGAATCCACTTGGTGATATTGAATAAAGAAATCATTAAAATGTTTGCCGCTTTTTATTCATTTAAAAGTGAAACGCATATTCGTTGCTAAGATAAATCAGGCATTTCACACGATAGCATAACAGCAGTGCTGATTTTTTTTTTCACCTACAGGCTATTGCTTTCAGCGCAAACTAGAAAAGGGAAATGCAAAACTGACAAATGGGAAGATTTGAACCTATTTTTTTGCGCTGGGAATGACCTCATTAGTCACTCCTCTCATATTCACAAACACTCGCTCTCCCTCGTGCATTTTTACGCTCATCTGCGCCTCGGAAAAGAGCACGGCTGTGATTTCGAATGTTCATGAAAGAACAGATGCTTATCTTTGACAAGAGTAAAGGAACCAGTTCATTGGGAATGAAGATGAACAGGTTTAAAATAGCTTCTATCTCGACTTTTCTGATATGACATTGTAACTGCTAGCAACTCATGCCTCGTATTTTCGGACTTGCAGTCGAGACAGTGCGACCCTTTTCACGATAATAAACAGACACATAAGGAATGAGTGTGGTTTCGAACTAGGATGTAGGTGATTAAAAAGAAACATTCATCAGTATTTTAAGAAGTTATCTGCTTAAATGAAACCTTTTAAACATTAAAATGACTCAAGTTTTATTTGAAATGTTTGTCTTTCAAAGTCTGTCACAGTTTTCTAAACTCTGAGAATGGAACTATACAAAATGCTATCCATCTGCCACTTTGCATTATTGAGTCACCACACACAAATGTCCAGATTGGGTCCAAAAGAGGGTGGAAATCTTCAACTTAAATGGAAGACTGTGAACCAGGTTTCCGGCTTACTCTGCTTTTAAGTTATTATTTTTATAGACTCCAAAATTACAACAGGATTCCAAAATGAATCTCTGACTCATATACTCTGATTCATCTGAATCTCTGACTGTGATAGTCAATGGATCTGGCACAATCTATGTCAATGGAGGAGATTGATAAAAATTCCGAAGTGAAGTTAAATAATAATTTCCATTTTGTATATTTCCGTGAATGAAGAAACAAAAATGAATTCTTGAAGTCATCTTTTCCATAACTTTTACTATACATAGTATAGTGTCGCCTTATTTTTTACAAATAATAACAATTTGCATAACATTTCATTTTAATATTGTTAATTTCTATTAAATAGAGGTCGCATCATCTTAAATGTGAAGGAAAATGGACCAAACGTCGCTGGACCTGCGAACCTCCCGTTTTTGTCTCGCTGTCCAAGCTTAAATTGGCCCTTCCACAAACAAAATCTAGAATGTCATATGTTGAAGTTCAGAAAATCTGGTAGCTTCATATTATACAACACTATTTTGTCAACCTTTTATTAAGTTTTTATCAGTACTTCACCTTTTTTTAGCCGGCTTTACCAAAAAAAAAAAAAAACATTCCACGATTATCAGATTATTCCGGGTGGAAAAAGGAAATATTGCAATTTTATGTAAATGCTGCTTATCAAGATGTTTTAACAATTGTCATCAAAATGAAACTAGTTGCAAACAAAAAAAATGTTTTATTTCTTTAGGAATTTAGGAAAATTGCATTTACTATTGTATGCCATTAACAATTAATTTAATGATCAAATGATTATATGTAATATTTTAGCATCCTTATTTCATTTGATTTGTTTTCCTATTCGCACAATTGAAATTATGTAAGCGAATATGCCTTCATTTCCTGAAGTGTAACATTTTGAAATTTTTGCATTCTTGTATATTTTTTATCATAATACATTATTTAAATACTTTCGGAACTTAATAAATTCATAAAATTAAATTTTGATTCTGTACAGGGGTCATTACTAAATGAATTTTTAAAATCTGATTTCCAGATTCCATTATATTTTCAATAATACATTATGAGCTAAATTTTGATTTAAGACTACTTTTCCTACATTAATAATATTATGTTTATAAAACTTTATTCAACTACTTCATTGGCGAAGTATATAGTGGAAAATTCTTCTTCTTTCGAAGTTTTAAATGGATTGACAGTTTAATGTTCTCAAGTATTTTTCACTATTTGATGTTTTCAACCGAAGGAGAAATAACATTATGAATCTAAAAAGAATGAAAAGCTAAGAAATATACTCATACAGAAACCAAGTATAAGACGCGGGTAAATTTTTGGCTGTTTCATTGAACTCGATTTGCTTCGTGTTTGTAAAAACAAAATGTTGCTCACTTTCCTATTTCCGATGATAATAGACTATTTTAATATTTTCGAGGCTTGATTACCAATGAACCACCAATTTAAATTAAATTTTGATTCCATAAAATGGCGCCATCTAAGTGCTACTTTGGGAATAAAAACTGGTTTCAAGATGATTCCTCGATATTTTTGATAATACATTATAAATAAAAGATCGAAAATAAATAAAAAAAATATTTAAAATGAAACAAGATCGCATTTTTATACGCCAATGAAAGTGTATTTTCATTAACTGATTTATACAATTCACTCTCTTTTAAATCCCCTTAATATAAATTGTTTATTTAAAGTACCAATCTTGACGCCCCAGACTTTTGATATATATTCTAGACAAATCTCAGTTAAGGAAGCATCAAAACGTTTTAAGGGAATAAAAACACCCACTAATTTTCATGTTTGCCTCAAAGCAGCTCTCCAAAAAATCCTCTTTTTATCAAAATGACTTTACACCGCTGTTGAATAATAAAATCAGCACAGAAAGTTGAAAAGCTTCTTTTCCCCGCAAGCAACACATCCGAGAAAGACGTGACATCTTGGGGTCTCAGGTGAGTGGCCCACTGACTCTGTTCTCAATAGGGCTCTTTCGAAGAAGCAATGACAATGCCTTGCTTCAAGACATTGTGCAAGATTTTCTCGCACTTTGTCATTAAAAGTACTCGAAAACAAAATATTTTTGATATGCTTATAGATTGGCAAATCAAAAATATTTTGCATTGCTTATCGGCATACCATTGCTTATAGGTTAGCATACCAACGCAAATTTCATTGTCTGTGACAAAACTAATTCAAAAAGGTAGTAGAGCCAAGAGAACGGAATTAAAACTTAACTGCAGTAATCAATTAAAGATATGCTTTTACTACAATAAAGCAATTTTTTTTAATTTTATCTAAGCCCCTTTTTAGCTCTAAATTAAAAACCCGTCATTATAAATAATATGAAATTATTTCCCACACAAATTCACAATTCGGCAGTTCATCTTACACGGAATCAAAATTATTGATTAACTGATAACTAAATTTTGTAAATATTGAGAATAGGTGCCATCGGGAATACGTGAATATACAGAATTTCAAAATTCTAGCAAATTAAATGTGAATGAAAACTGTCAAGTTAAATCAAAATGTCTATAACCCATGCGGAGGAGTCGCTGTCTTACAAACAAAAAGCTTCGTTGGCGTAAACGGGAGCATCGCAATTAGTTCCTCAGCATCATTAGCTCCGGCCTTCGCTGCTGTTGGCTCCTGGCCCACTTGCAAAACAAGCAAACGCGGATGAAAATCTCAGCAGATCTGCTTCTTCGATGCATTGAGCCGCTGGCTGGCTCGGCCAACAAACGTTTCAAAGAAGCGCCCTTCAAAAGCGGAACAAAGAAGACGCAAAATGAGTGAGCTATCGCGGCAATATTGTTTGTAAACTAGGAATAAGTTGAAAGTATGCGGCCTTATTCTCAAATGAGCCTTATTCTCACTTGGTGTTTGCAATAAAAAAGATCTTGTGTTTTTTTTAAATGTGTTTAAGGCTACGACAAAAGGATTTAAAATTTGTGCATATATGTATTCTCAACATTAATACACTGTTTCAATGCTTTCAGGACTTGATTATCTCCTAATCGAAATGTATCGAGTTTGATACAAATAGAGCCATGCGAATAGCGAAGCAGATCTGAAGATTCAATAATATTTATAAATATGAATTTAAAAAAAGTAAAACTACAATTAAAATAAAAATATTATTTTTTTTATATATTATTAAAAGTGCATTTTTAAAAACATTTTTATTTTAGAACTAACAAAGTTTAATAGAAAATGACAAGCTTTTTTTTTTTCGTTTTCTTGCAGGTTCTTAAAACGAATGCTTATGATGAAGAGCAATTTAAGTAAGGAACGTAGATTTTGTGTAGTCTCTGATTTTAATTTTTCTTTCCTATTAATAAGATGCAACATTTCTTCAAATACTTCTCCTTGCATTTCTAACCTACAATTTAGAGCCGAAATACTCAATTTCTCGGGACTTCGTCGGTTTGCTGATAAGAAATGTCATTTGCATTTCATTCTACATCCACATTTTTCCCATTCATTAAAGTTGTGTTATTTTTAACCAAGCACTATTTTTGAAATTTTGCGCCTTTTCATTAATCCATCCTAATCCCTACAAATTTACTCAGCTTCCTAATTAGATGACACATCCTATTTCAGACATTTATTATTTTAATTTCTATAAAAACTTAAGGGCATTTGAGGTAATGGTGCGTTTTCAAGTGATTATTCTATCTTAAATTACTTAATACTTTCACTTAATTGCAGATTTAAAATTAAAAATTCGATGAACGAGCCATATTTTTCATTGCATTCGAAAGTGCTAACAGGAAAGACACTAGAATCCCCTCGAAAAGGAGTAATGGTTCGAGCGGTGTAATGATGACGCTCTAGAATATTCTTAATAGTTGAAAAGCCCATGGTATGTTAACGATGACCCAAAACGGTATTGGGACTCATCCGTACCGAAATGTCCGTATGGGTCATAAACGTCTAATAAATCATTCGTAGATCATTAAAAAAAAGGAGTAGGGAGTGATTTGTCTAGGCCTGAAAAAAACATATAGCTATTGGAAAGAATATTTGGCGAAAAAATGCATTGGTATTTTAATTCAATTTTGGTACATAAATAAAAGAAAAACGCTTCTGTCTGTTTATTTGTGTGTGTCTCTTTACAAACCAGGCCGTTTGATATCAAATTTGGCTCATATTTAATTTGGAGCATTAAAAAAGTGCTTTTCAGAGCAATTTTTAAAATTTTTGAATTAGAATTTTAATTAATCAAAAATTAAGTGAAATTTTGGCATTTATTCGCAATACATTTACAGAAAAAAAAATAGTTTTTACAGAATCATAAAATTTATTTAAATATATGTGTGTGTGTGTGTGTGTGTAATGATGCCATATTTTTTACTTTATAAGTTTCTTTCCATGTTTAATAAATTTTAAGCATATTTTGCAAAAATATTGTTACAAACTTGTAATTTTGCTTTCCAGCACGAATAGTGTCATCATAAGAAAGACTGATTTACAGTCATCCGTATTGAATGTTGCCGGATGCCGAGCCTGTAATCCTACAGCTTGGAGGCAAACTTGGCGGCCATTTGGCGAGTTGACGACGAATTTGGCGACAAAATGTATAATACTCGGAACTTCGAGAATTTTGTCGATCCGTCCATTAGGAACCGAGATACGCCTGATTGGTCTAGAAGATTCTAAGCTCGCTTACCGGGAACTATAAAAGGCCGGCACTCTCAAGCTGGGTGTGTCGTCGTCGTGAATTCTAGTCGGAGTCGCCGTCAAGTAAAGAGTCTTCGAGAGGAAGCGAAGAAACAGTGGAGTACCAACGTTGCGTGGAGCGAGTGCTGAACTGCTATGTGCCGAATTCTGTTGCCTACTGCAGAAGCAGCGTCGTATCTTTTGTGTAGTAGCCAGTTGTGAGAAGTAGTGAGTCGGCAGCTAAAGCGAGACGAAACAGTGAGAAGTTCAGCCGTTTCGGAGCGACCGTAGAGTGAAGCTGCGAGGATCCCCTCTCTTGCTGGATTCGCTTCGTGTGCTGTGGACGATTACTACTTGTGGGCTACTGTCGTCTGTAGTGTGCTATCCTGTGTTCGTCTCTGCTATAAATATTTGTCATCTGTGTACTCATCGTCTTTGTGTTTGTGTTCTTCGTGTAAATAAACGTCATCGTTGTGTTCTATTGAGGCCTTGTTGTGTTCTCACCCATACACCCAGTATCAGAGCAAACCCGTTCCGGAGGAGAAATCCGTAGCAATATATTTCACTGTTCAAAAGAAACTCGTAACTTTTCGCAGTGTTGTTGTTAATCTTTCATCGTGGCTTATTTTTCTACCGTTACGACCAAAATATGAAAATTAGATTTACTTTTCCTTGTCTAATTGGTTTCAAAATTAGGTATGTGTTGACTCACCTGGCGAGACAGGAGTGGCGCCAATGAAAACGCGCCGCAAGAAAATGACTTTTTTGGGTTTTTTTCTTTTTTTTTTATTGCTTCCTCTCTAATTTTTTTAAAATTATTATTCATGTTTTGAGTTGATTTTTGTATTCCATTGAGTCGCTGAAAATACCTGATTCTGCATAGCTTATAATTCGTCCCATTCTTTAATATGTTGAAATCCAAAGCTGTCATTCTTAGTCACATTAAATGCTTCAAATAGCTTTTGAGGCCTGCCTTCTTCCAAATTTATCTTCGGAATGACGTGAGTGAATTTTAACTATTTCTCATTTGTTGATTCTACAGTAAGCTTGAAGTAAATTTTTTGATATTTTTTGTATTTACAAATAAAGTTTAACTTCAAAATCAAAAAATGTTAGAAAAATTATAAAAATGCAACCATTTTAAAATACTGCTGCTTTTTCCTGTGATATAATTGTAAAATAAATATTATGTGAATAAACTGCAAAGCACAAAAAAAAAAAAAAAAAAACGTATAAACCTACTGTAAGCTATGTATATATTGTAATGTCTTGACTCGACTGATCAAATAACGAAGCAGAATTTAAAGACAATTTTTTATTTTACAGCCCTATATATACTAAAGAACAACTTGTTCTAATCTTGGTTAAATAAATAGTTATTTACACCTGTAGTAGGAGACACAACAGTTTTCTTGAAACTCAGTTCTCCATCAATACGGAGAAACAACACCACAGGGAACTCACAGGTTGTTAAACTTTGTTTCATCCTAACTTGGCAGTAGTGTATATTCCATGCATGCCGAATCGCAGTCGTTGTCAAGAGAACTGGGTTACTTTAAAATACAAAGTTACAAGAAATGTAGATCGCTAGGCGAAACTTTATCTCCCAAATTTTTCGCCAAATAATTTATTAACTTTATTAGATTGTCATTTTAAATCAGAATTAATTCTTACCTTATTTTCATTATTTTGTTCAATATTATTGGTACATAACTTTACTGATTTATTAAAATAATTTCATTTTAAGTTTATGCTTATTTATACGCGATTGAATGACTAATTAAAATCCCATATAATTGAAAGCAATGCATAAGTGAGAGTGGCTAAAGTTTTT
This sequence comes from Argiope aurantia, assembly GCA_026543865.1. Taxonomy (NCBI): domain Eukaryota; kingdom Metazoa; phylum Arthropoda; class Arachnida; order Araneae; family Araneidae; genus Argiope; species Argiope aurantia. Next base: position 649,437 of record JAPMOR010049054.1, on the reverse strand, counting down.
ATTTCTTAAATGAATATTCTCTATCAAGAAGTTGATTTTTCAGAGATTGAACTGTTAAACAAAGTATAATAATGGTTTTGAGTAATAAGCCTTGCATTAATAACAATGTATGACATTATTTGCGATGAAACAATATGCAGTGCTTAATAAAAAGTAACGTTAAACTGAGATTTTTCTCAAATATTTTAGGGTTTTCTCAGTAAAGTCTAAAAATTAACAAAAGGAAGAAATTTAAAAAATTTAAATTCTCGAATTAATTTATATTATATATATATATATATATATATATATATATATATGTAACATTATTTGTTGTGAAGCGGAATGCAGTTTGAAGGCAGTGAAGAGACTTGTTATTTCGTGACGTCGTTTTATTTCATTTTTAAGAAGCAGGCATATGTACAAGCGATGGGCACACAGAGCGACACAGAAAAGGAATGAGGAAAAAGCTCTTGGACATTTTATCCCTGGTCTTATATAACCTATGGTTTTCATAGGGAAAACATTTCTTCATAGTGCTAATATATTAATAAGATTCTGATAGGGATTTCTGACGCATGTCAATCATATGTAAGGGAAACACAGGGATCTTTTAAGAAAGAATGTGCTTACTGGACAGTTTTTTACCCCTTCATGCTGAGCGTGTGAAAGTTAGACTTTTAGCTGACTCTGCAATTCAACAAAGCTTCTCTTGAATTAATTAAGTAGAGACAGTGGAATTGGATCACGAAATAAGAGAATATTTTAGAATAAAGTTACTATGGGCTAAGTTAAGATAAAATCTTGAAAATTAATGAAATTGAAATTAGAGTTAAAATATCATTACATATATATATATATATATATTCATGAAAATCAAATTTAAAAATCAAACATTATTAATTTAATTCAGAAAATCAAGTATTTACAAATATATAAATACTCTAAATATTCAGAATATCGTAAATAGATTAAAATTCGAAGTAATTGAGAATATCAAGAGAAATAAGTTATTTTATGAGAATAAAAAAAAACATACTTACTAAAGTTATACAGAACATTTTAAAAATATATTAATTATAACATGCATTATAAATGAGACATCAAAAATCATCAGCACTCATTAGTTCTGCCTCACTGTCACTTGAATCAGTGTTCATGCAAATTATTAAATTTTGGTTTTCGCATACTTCCTCTACAAGTCCGTCAATTTCCCACATTTCTTTCTCTTTTGTTGTTACATAGTTAATGCATTTTCTCCAATTGTCAATTGTTACTTTTTGTATTGCTTGGATTACGAGCTCCTTTAAATCATTCAGCTTAAAAGTCTTATTTTCGCGTGCAACATGCCCTTTAATTTGGTTCCAAATCATCTCAATAGGATTTAACTCGCTGTAGTAAAGTGGCAATCTCAAAATTGTATGTCCATATTTTTCTGCAATAGTTTCTACACTATATATATCATAAAAATGTTTCACTTCAGAAACTTTCTGCAAAAGTTCGATTTTAATCATGTCTTTATCTCATGTAATATGCTTTAGGGATGACCATTCTTGAATAGACTTCTTAGTCCAAGAAGTTGTAGGAATTTTCTCCATTTTTACTGAATGATAAGAAGCATTGTCCATTACGATTACTCTGCTTTTCTTCCATTTAGGAAGAGCACTTTCTAGCCATTTTTCAAAATGATCACCATTCATCTCGTCATGATAGTCACCACTTTTTTTCCCAATAAAAATCTCAGCTGCATCACGGACGAAACCTTCTTCGCTTCCAATATGTGTAATAATGAGTCTGCAATTGCTTCAAAAACAAACATGAACAATTATAACAATTAAACAAACACAAAACATTAACAATTATTTATAATATTTAGTTACGTGTGAACCACAATGACTCGCGATGATGAGTTGCGTTACTCACAACCTGTTCCTACAGGTTCTAGCCAAAGTGGAATTCATTATGTCAATATTTTGGTTTTATTCGTTCGCTTTATTTACAAAATATTTAACAGCTAAGCACTTTTAACTTGAGAATAATTTTAAATACATGATGATAAAAAAAAAACGATTTCTGTAATTTATGATATAATTTGATAAATTTCAGGGCATTTTAGTTATTTTAAAGTCAAAATGGATGGGGAACTCTTTCCCCAGCGCGGAGAGTCACATTTTCTGCCCTTTACAATACTGCCAAGTTGGGGTAGAACAGAGTATAGTCAACAAGACAACTCCAGGGGTAGTTCTCCGGACTCCGAACTCGTGGCCGTAGTCCAACAGTCTGTCTGCAATTCGTTTCTTCTCTCCTCCTAAAAAAAATCTCCGCACTTTATTTCGGCGACAATCTCCGCCTCTTAATTTACATTGGTCATTTGAGCTGTCTTTCGGCCAATCGGGGTTCAGCAACATGCTCTCTCAGCAACGCCAGTCGGTCGTAGGATGGTCCTTTGTGTGATGCACCTTTCATAACTGACTATTCTGGAACACGGAGTTACCATAGTCCTTTCACAATGAGACACATTTAGCATCCAGATGTATGGACACCCCTTTGTCTTTGAAGGTACTATCAATATCTCTTGGGAGAGGAATTCCCACATGTGGCCTTTCACTGTGGTCACTAATGAACAGATGCAAGACCACACAGGTGAAAGATCCACCAGCTGGCTATCTCGAGGAGTTTAGTCATTAACAGCGACGACACAGCTGGCTGAAGATGTCTTATCAGTACTGGGGAACGGGGAATGTTACAATATATATAGATTACAGTATGCTATACAGTATATAGCTTAGAATTATTTATTGGGAAAACAATTGAAATTTTCATCAACCATCTATCACAGTGAAGCAATGGTCGCCAAAGGTGGCAGGTTTAGAATGTACGTTGGAAAATTATATTGATTATTTGAAACATTCATTCACAGTCAAAGCATACTAAACATTCATTCACAGTCAAAACATATTAAATATAGTTCTGAAATGAAAATCAATAAACTGTAAAAAGAAATCATAAATAGTGAAATTCTATTCTAAAAAATTACACCTCAACTTAATTATTACAGACAAAGTCGATTCTAATTGTTTTAAGATAAATGGGTCCTTTAGACGCACATTTCAGCTAATTAATAATACATAAATTTATAATAGAATTTAAGAACTGATAAATTTACTATTATTTGAAATAAAATATATCCAAAGCTTTAGAATTTCTGGTAATAAAATAAATAATTCATATACATATAAAATAAATCACTTAAAAAATCTAATATAATTATAAAAATATACCAAATCTCAGAAATCTAGTATTCATACTTATGTATGAAAACTTTATTTTTTCATATATAAATACAAATTGAAGGTCTTGACTATATATGTTATCTAAGATTTATACATATTTTTTAACGGAATAAAGATACGCAACTTGAGGACTAATGAAACAATAAAAATAATGTCATTTTTTCGTAACTGTGTGATAATATACGTTTAATATAATATTATTTTTGAGCTTTAATATTTTTGAGTTGCACTGAATAGCACATTTCTTCTACCCAAATAATTTGTGCTAAAATTAGTAACTCTACATACAATGGTCTATATTGTAAAATGGAGCATCAAAATCGATGAAGTTACTGTGAAAAATTTTGAAAACAGAATTTGTTAAGAATTTTTTTTCCCGAATATGTTTGTTACTATTATATCTGAGGCTGCTAAAAACAAACTGTTAAAGGTCTTATCCTCGTTAAAATAATATACACCTCTATACAATTTAAAATCATTTCCCATGTATATATAATGCAAGTTAAAATATATTTGCTCACGAGCACTCACCATTAAATTAAATATTATTCTAAATGAAAAGAAATGCGTTAAATACTAAATAATCTTTACGTGTAATTGATTTTACATGCACTATAAACCGAGTTTATTTAGTCTTATTTCCATTTCGTATCCTCGTACAAAAATAAAAGAAGAGGGAAAACATTTCTTTACACAAATGATATTTAATACTAGAAATTTATTCATTGCAAAATAAACGAATGCTGAACTTTGATAAGGGTATTTTTATACTTTAAGTGTTTCGAACATTCTTTGCGAGAGGTTACTTTTATAGTAATTTTTAAATATAAATGGTTTGTAAAAAATAATGTAACTTATTTTTTATGGATAGTAGCATTAAAACATTAACGTTTTATAAAACATTCCTTCAAATTTAATACAAAATCACTAATACTTTAGCCTATGTTGAGAAAAAGAATTACAATTGTTACTTAAGTATTACAATAATTTTTTATTTAATAATATTTTAATAGGAAATTATTCATTTCATATCAATAACACGATTACAAATTACTACCAGGAAAAATGCTAAAGATTTAATCAGGGATTCATGTGTAGTGATTGAGAGCAAATTACCTAAAAAGAAGTGAATGTTCATTCACATTTTGAGAAGAGGAAATGTTTTTTTTTATTTCTTTAACGCTACAGCAACAGTTTCTCCTACAACCTGTCTGACTTTATTACTTTCAATAAAAAAAGCTAATGCTCTAAATTCAATTGCTCTTCTTGAAATGTTGTAGTGATCTCGATAGGAGTTCTGTGACTTGTGGGCTCGTGGTGCAGCCAACTAGACTTTTACCATAACAAAATGTCTGTACACAATTTTTACAAAATGTACACAATTTTTACAAAAAAAAAAATCTAAAGAACTTTTGAATCAAAATGTGTCCGTAAAACCGTTTCTAATAAATATAATTAAATTCCCAAGAGTTTTGAATCTACAATATAGAAGCATCTATGTCAATAGACCAAAGAAATTATTTTAATTCCAAGGGGAAAAAACGAGTAATTTATTAACTAGGTAAAGTTGGCAATTGCCAAAAGCTCTGAGCTCTCAAAACTTTTTAGCAGCATTTTGAAATTTATTTAATTGTATACTTTTATTTAATTATAGAGGCCGTGTAATCTAACTTATTCAAATCGAAATCAAATATTGTATAAATTAATTTTAGAACTTTGCCCTAGTGATATTCCTAATTACCATTTGCAAGTTATTTATTACGCTATTTTATAACTCTAAAATATTAGGTGCTTTTTATTTTTAAAAATATTCCCTGCTTTTAGAATATTATTTAGAATATGTTAAAAAAGGTTATATGTTTTTAATATTTTACTCAAAGTTACTTTCTAATTCTAGCAGCGTCCTTTTTTTTATACGTGATTTATTGAAATCGATTTTTTAAAAAGAGATTTGTGGTTGCATTTTATCAAAATTTGCAACTTAAAACTGTTGAATAAAAATTAAATTGAAATCAGTAAAAAAAATGCTAGATTTAAAAAGTTTGGAGGAAAAAAGGGGCATGAGATTTGCATTGCCTTAGGGCCGCTGGAAGGCTTCATTCGATCCTGAATTCTTCTGAAATTGGAAATAATCACATTGTTTGAAATATGTAAATTCGTCAGGTCTCTTGTTTTGTAAACCTTGTGGGACAAAAGCATAATTTATGAGTAAAAACTTATAGTAAAAGTGCAGATCTATATTAATAGAAAGTGCATTACTAAAGCTTCATTCATCACGAGTTTTAACAACTCGTTTTACATGTAAGAATAACCTTTAAAAGAATTTAAAATCCTGAAGAATATATACTACATATATGTGGGGAAAGGCAACGACCAGCATTAATATGTGAAATATATTTATTAATATTAAAGGACAAAGGACAAAACATTACTAGCATCGAACATAAAAAGATATATGAGCGTGAGCTGTACGTCTTACAGTCTCACTGCCCAACTCTCGTTTGCCAACAATGACGGGAAAGCATCACGTGATTAATGACGCAAGATGGTCAACATGGCGCCATACAGGAGATGAGATTTGTTAACAGTTTCCACATCGGTCATCATGACAGGATAGGCGACCTCGCCTTATGGTACATTGAAGTAAACATATTGTTACGAATCCGTAATGCTGCTTCCCAGCATAATTGGTTCCATCATTGGAAAGAATGTTTTACAGTCATCTGTATGGGACAGAGTCTGGGCGTCGTGTCAGGGGTCCCAGAGCTTGGCGACAAACTTGGCGACCATTTGGCGACTTGGCGACCAATTTGGCGACTTTGGCGCCAAAATAGATTATACCTGAAACTTCGAGAATTTTCCCGATCCGTCCAGTAGGAACCGAGATACGCTCGAACGTTCCTGATTGGTTGAGAGGCTTCTAGTCCCGCCTCCTGAGACCTATAAAAGGGGCTGCAGCTGCCAGAGAAGTCAAGTCAGTAATCCGAGTCCGAGTCGGAGAAGTCGAAGACAGAGTAATCGGAAGCGACGGAGTCAAGCTAGTACTGAACTGAGCTGTGCGCTACTGTCTGCAGTAGATTCTGGTTGTATGCTGCTGTATGTGCTGTTGTATGCTACACGTCTAGGGAGAAGATAATCGTCTTCTGTGCTGTATATAGTTGTCGCTTTTGTGCTGTCCTGTGTATCTTCGTGTAAATAAACGTCGTGGTTTTTATTCTACTTCTGCCTGCTGATTGAGCATTCTCCACACCATATCACTTAAACTATCCAAACGAACCCCGGAAGAAATTTCGTAACATTTGGTGTCAGAAGTGGGATAGTGGTCAACAGTGTATGGTTCTGACGAGATCCCAAGCAAAAATGGCTGATAGCGGTAATGGTGAGTTACTGGCTCTGTTGGCTGAGATGAAGAAATCGATGGAAGCTGGACAAGAGGAGATGAAGAAATCTATGGAAGCTGGACAAGAAGAGATGAAGAAATCTATAGATGAGATGAAGGAAAGACAAGAAAGAATGGAGCAGGAGATGAAATCCGGACAGGAGGAGCTTAAGAAGGACATCGTAAGTGTTAAAGAGGAATTCTCCAATATCATTCAGGAGAAGATGAATGCAATTGAAGATAAGGTGGCTTCATTTGAGAATAAGGTAACTTCAGCGGAAACTAAAGTTTTGAAGATGAAAGAAAGTATTGACAGGAAAGTTCGAAAAAACATTGAAATTAACATCTCGAAGATGGAAGAAAGTCTTGACAAGAAGGTTCGAGAAGACATCGGAAAAGAATTTGAACAGAAATTTGGGAAAGAGATCGAAAGTCTGAAGAAGCAGATTTCCCACTAATATGAGGAATCCAAAGTGATATTTGCACCTTCCCTAGCGACGATTAAACTCTCGACATTCGACGGAAAAACATCCTGGCAAGTATACAAAACACAGTTTACTATGGTAGCGGAAGCTAATGGATGGAGTCCTCAAGTCAAAGCGTTTCACTTGGCAGCTTCGTTAAGCGGAGACGCTGCCGACATCCTTGAGACTCTTACGGAGGAGCAAAGACATGATTCCGAAGCTCTATCGAGTGCACTTGAGCTGCAGTTTGGAGAGAAGTGCACTAAAGAATACAGCCGATTGCAATTAAAGTCCCGTTATCAAAAGGCGGGTGAAAGTCTGCAGGAATTAGCTGCCGATATTCAGCGACTTTCCCATTTAGCATTTTCTAATTGCCCGGTTGAGACACGTCAAGATTTGGCTCTCCAGCACTTCATCGATAGTGTGTGGGATCCGGAAACACAGAAGACTCTTAGACTAGCAGATGTCAAAGATATAGGATCTGCTTTAGTCTTTGCACACAAAATAGAGGCTGCCCATCAGGCCACACGCAAGGACCGACACCCAATCAGAGCTGTCTCTGCTGCGGATTCGGACTCTGATTTCGTGAAACAGATTGACGATCTGCGAAGGGAAATTCGGAGGTTAAAAGAGCGCAAAGATGGCAGAAGTACGGAAATTCGGTGTTGGACTTGTGGTACAGCCGGACACGTCCGTAGAAACTGCCGGGTTTCTAGAGGTGGTGGAAATAATTCTCCAACACATCAGGGAAACTAATATGTGGCCATCTCGCGGGGCGGAGGTGTCCAGATAGTCAAAAGCCCCATTTCAAAGTATATCAAATTTCATCCATAAGTGGCGGTGACAATGGACTTTACGCGATAGGACAAATTGGTAACATCTCATGCCGTATGGTTGTCGACACTGGAGCCAATGTGACCATAATAAGAGAAGATCTGGCACGAAAATTAAAAATTAAAATAATCTGGACGCCGCCCTGCATTACTTTACAGACAGTGACGGGAGAGTCATGCTCATGGGAAAGTCAACCTCGCTATACGCTTTGGAAATATAAACTACCACCATACGGCATTTGTAGCAGAAATTACCAACCCTTGCATTCTCGGACTAGATTTTCTGCGGAAATACGACTTCAAACTGGACTTCGTAAATAGTAGAATGAACTCAAAATTTGAAGACATCACTCTCTTTGGACTACACGCTGAACTGGAATCCAGTCAGAAAATAATAGCTAAAACTGACATCTCCTTATCGCCTAGGACTGAATGTGTAATACCTGGTTTGGTAGCAGAAGACCGAAAATTCCGATTTGGTGTAATGGATTATCTTGACACAGACCGTGCCAGAGCAGGAGTGTTGGTAGCTTCGTCAGTAGTGGACCTCTCAAAGTCAGTCATCCCAGTGAGAGTGGCTAACATCAGTGATAAGACGAAGATTATACAGAAAGGAGAGGTGCTAGCAACTTGCACTCCTGTCACTTGTATAGACCGGAAGTGCAATAGTCAGGACGTTTCTTCAGATGATCTAGTCCAAAATCTGCTGCAGGACACATATTTAGGTGAAGCACAGAGGTGTGCTGCTAGAGAGTTGATAAAAGAATTCCAGGACTTATTTTCCCGAACATCTGAGGACTTTGGAAGGACTCAACTAGTAAAACACCGAATTGATACAGGAGAGCATCATCCTATTAGGCTGCACCCCAGACGACTACCATTCGCTAAACAAGAAGAAGTACAAACACTAATTAAAGAAATGCAAGATAATGACGTCATTGAGCCGTCATCAAGTCCTTGAGCGTCCCCCATCGTCTTAGTAAAGAAGAAAGACGGCTCTACCAGATTTTGTGTGGATTATCGCCGGTTGAACGATGTCACCAAGAAGGACAGCTACCCTTTGCCAAGGATAGATGACACGCTTGATACACTTGCCGGCAATACCTGGTTTTCTACCCTGGACCTCAAGAGTGGGTATTGGCAAGTAGAAATCCATCCTGAAGATACAGAGAAGACGGCTTTCACCACAGGACAGGGGCTATGGCAGTTTAAGGTTATGCCTTTCGGCTTGTGTAATGCGCCGGCAACATTTGAACGCCTTATGGAAACAATTCTCGGAGGGCTTTCTTATGAAGCCTGTCTGGTTTACCTCGATGACATCATCATCATGGGGCGTTCCTTTGAAGAACATCTTCAAAATGTTAGACGTGTACTGCAAAAGCTGAAGGAAGCTAGTCTGAAATTAAGACAGTCCAAGTGCCACCTATTCAGGCGTGAAGTCGCCTATCTTGGGCATATCATTTCGGCGGAAGGTGTTCGAACAGACCCGGATAAGATATCGGCTGTAAGACATTGGACCTGCCCGACGGATGTTCACCAGCTCCGGAGTTTCTTAGGCTTATGCACGTATTACCGAAAATTCGTGAAAAACTTCTCAACAATCGCCAGACCACTCCATAGGCTGATCGAAGCGAAACAGAAATTCATCTGGACGGACGAGTGTGACAACGCCTTCAACAAGCTCAAAGACTCCCTAACATCTGCTCCTGTCCTGGCATATCCTGAAATTGGAAAGCAATTTATTCTGGATACGGATGCAAGCCATGAATGCATCGGAGCCATGTTGTCCCAAGAAATAGATGGACAGGAGCGTGTCATCGCCTATTTCAGTAAGTGTCTGTTCAAACAGGAAAGGAATTATTGTGTGACCAGGAAGGAACTTCTGGCTATCGTAAAGGCTGTAGAGAACTTCCACCCTTACCTCTACGGTCGAAGGTTTCTTCTTCGTACAGATCATGCTTCATTAACCTGGCTATTGAATTTTAAAAGTCCAGAAGGTCAAATAGCCTGGTGGATACAGAGACTACAGGAATATGACATGGAAATTCGCCACCGAAAAGGATCAGCGCATGGAAACGCAGATGCTCTTTCTAGAAGACCATGCTCGGAGAACTGCAAATACTGCCCTAGGGTTGAAAAGAAATTTGGCATGGTAGATCCTGTAGTTCGCCAAGTTGCAACACCATCAACATCAGAATCAGATCCATGAAGTTACGAGAGCGTCCGGAAAGACCAACTAGCTGATCCTGAAATAAAACAAATAATTGATTTTAAAGAGTCAACAGGCGGAAAGCCTAGCTGGCAAGACATCGCCCCTTTCCATCCTACAACGAAGCGTTACTGGGCTCTTTGGGATTCTCTCCATCTACGAAATGGTGTGCTGTATCGCAAATGGGAGTCTGACGATGGAAAAGCATTCAGATGGCAATTAATACTCCCAAAGACAAGAGTATCAACAGTCCTTAAGGAACTCCCTGGCAGTCCGACTGGGGGTCATTTTGGTGTTACGAAGACTTTACAAAAAGTTCGAGAACGTTTCTACTGGAATAATGTGCGAAATGACGTGGAGAAGTGGTGTCGCACATGTGATCCCTGTGCTGCACGTAAAGGTCCTGGGAAACGCATTAAAGGAAGACTGCAGCTGTATAATATGGGGGAACCTTTCGAACGAATAGTTTTTTTGACATCCTAGGCCCTCTTCCTAGGTCATCAGATGGCAACAACAGCATCCTGGTTGTCATGGACTACTTCACCAAATGGCCTGAAGCTTATCCCATTCCCGATCAAGAAGCCCCGACTGTTGCAGAGATTCTAGTTCAAAACTGGATTTCAAGATACGGAGTTCCTCTACAACTGCACTCTGATCAAGGAAGAAACTTCGATTCGGCTTTCTGCAGGAGACTGTGTGAGATACTCGGCATCGACAAAACTCGAACTACGGCTTTACATCCTCAGTCAGATGGCATGGTAGAGAGATTCAATAGGACCATTCTGAACAGTCTCTCTCTCCTGGTGTCCAGAAATCAACAGGACTGGGACAAGAAACTGCCCCTTTTCCTTCTTGCCTATATAAGTGCCGTTCACGAGACTACTGGCTATTCCCCATCTCAAATGCTCTTCGGACGTGACCTTCGTCTGCCTGCAGATCTACTGTTCAGCCGGCCTCCAGATGCTCCCTTGGTGCCTTAGGAATATGTCGAGAATCTCCGGACACGGATGGAGGAGGTGCATCATCTGGCCAGAGATAGGATCGTCATGGCTTCAGAAAAGATGAAGACCCGATACGATGCTACAGCAACGGGACACAATTTCCACGAAGGAGATCAAGTGTGGTTATGGAATCCGAAACGTCGCAAAGGACTTTCACCGAAGTTGCAGACCAACTGGGAGGGTCCTTATACAGTCCTTAACACTAAACCTACCGGCATTTCACCGATACATTGGAATTGCCATTGGAAGCGGTCATTTGACCGGCTCGTGGTAGCTTTAGTGTTAAAAGACTGAATGACGTTGTGGTACGGATACAGAAATCACCACACTCAAAACCGAAGATGATACATTGTAACAGGCTAGCCCCTTACTTTGGCCAAGGTGATTAAGATCTTTTTTAGTTCAGACCATGGTCGCTCATTATATAATAAATAATGTAAATCATTTATCTTTTTTAATTTTGTTATTTTAGTATTGCAATTTATTTTTTTTTGTATTGTTAATGTATTTTGAAAATATTTACGCTGTATGTCATTTTGAGTATTTGTGATTTTATACTTGCTTATTGTGTGAATATGGTAATCCTGTAAGTAGATGCCTCTTACTCAGATATTGTACTGCCCGGGACGTGCAGTCCTTAGGAGGGGGACAGTGTTACGAATCCGTAATGCTGCTTCCCAGCATAGTTGGTTCCATCATTGGAAAGAATGTTTTACAGTCATCTGTATGGGACAGGGTCTGGACGTCGTGTCAGGGGTCCCAGAGCTTGGCAACAAACTTGGCGACCATTTGGCGACTTGGTGACCAATTTAGTGACTATGGCGCCAAAATAGATTATACCCGAAACTTCGAGAATTTTTTCGATCCGTCCAGTAGGAACCGAGATACGCTTCGAACGTTCCTGATTGGTTGAGAGGCTTCTAGTCCCGCCTCCTGAGACCTATAAAAGGGGCTGCAGCTGCCAGAGAAGTCAAATCAGTAATCCGAGTCCGAGTCGGAGAAGTCGAAGACAGAGTAATCGGAAGCGACGGAGTCAAGCTAGTACTGAACTGAGCTGTGCGCTACTGTCTGCAGTAGATTTTGGTTGTATGCTGCTGTATGTGCTCTTGTATGCTACATGTCTCGGGAGAAGATAATCGTCTTCTGTGCTGTATATAGTTCTCGCTTTTGTGCTGTCCTGTGTATCTTCGTGTAAATAAACGTCGTTGTTTTTATTCTACTACTGCCTGCTAATTGAGCATTCTCCACACCATATCACTTCCACTATCCAAACGAACCCCAGAAGAAATTTCGTCACAATATTATAAAACAAACAGTCAATACAAAACAAAGAAAATGTAAAACTGAAATATTTACAAAATAAAACAATCAAAATAGTCATACTATCTATGACAGCATAAGTATATAGTAATACAATAGCGCGCATTGGAAATATCGAATAACTAACTAAAAATAAAAATAATATTAGTGTTGAACATATAAAAATATAATAATACAAAATAAGTAGAGAAAAAACAAACAAAGTCTTCTATCGTTCAAATACACACGCACAAAAAGAAGGAAAATGCTTGTTTTTTCCTTTAAGTAGTGTTTGGTTATTTTCTTTTGAAAAACAATTCAAGTGATATATTCTATATTGCTGGTCCATGGTTTCATATATTCTGCACAATTTGAAGTTCTTGATGGTCCATCGAAGAAATCACACTTTTCAACATCTTTATGTGTCGTTTGCTTTAATTTTTATCACTTTATATGGTCCGAGAAATTTTTATTTCAATTTGAGACCAGGGCCAAATGGAGTGCGCTTGTTTGCGACGAGTTCATTCAATTCAAATTTTTGAGCATGTTTGCGACGCAGATTGTAGGTACGGCGATTTTCTTTTTGGATTTTGAGGATTTGTTGTTTTGAGTCTTTATGGTCTGCGTCTTTTGCGTCTTTTTGCGTCTCACGCTGTTGTAGAAATGCAGATTGGATCTCTTCGTCGACGATTTCGAGGATTTTTATATCATGCTCAGATTTCATTTTAGTTCCAAACAGAATTTCGAATGGAGTAGAATTGATACTTCGTTGAAATGTAGAATTAATAATTTGTTGAACGGCAGCAATATGGCTATACCATTTTTCAGGGTTTTCTATGGATAGCTTGGAGAGTTCAGCTATGATAGTAGAATTAAGTCTTTCTACCGGACCGTTTGATCTAGAAAGTCAAGCTGTAATAGCGATATTGGGGATATGCTGATGCTCATAATATTCTTTGAATGACTTGGATGTGAAAGCGGTACCTCTGTCCATAATGATCCTTGAAGGATTGCCGAAAACGGATCTTTGGCATTCGAGCTTACTGAGAACTTCAGCAGTGTCGGTGGACTTGGTCGGGTAAAGCCACACAAACTTCGTAAAGGAATCGATGATTGCCAGAATATGCTTATATTTCTTAGAAGTGCTTAGCATCAATTTAGGGTCTTAAATTGTACTAACGTCCACAGCTTTTTCAACAATTTGAAGGGATTTGCTAGGGGTATTCACGAGAAAGGCCGAGCCCCCAAAAGTGTGGGGAAAGGCAATGACCAGCATTAATATGTGAAATATATTTATTAAGATTAAAGGACAAAACATTACTAACATCGAACATAAAAAGATATATGAGCATGAGCTGTACGTCTTATAGTCTCACTGCCCAGCTCTCATCTGCCTATAATGACCGGAAAGCATCATGTGATTAATGACGCAAGATGGCCAACATGGCGCCATACAGGAGATGAGATCTGTTAACAGTTCCCACATATATTAATGTATAAATCAATTTTTTTATTCTGTTTTATTTTTCAGCAGTAGATTTCGGATATCGTTTAATAGTGCATTTAGAAGAAAATTAAATTTGAATTCAGCTAAACATCTCTTGCAGATTCTCGCAGCAGTAAATAATCATTTAGTGAAGTAATAATATATTTCTGTGTCATTAGGTTATCTTTTCTTTTTTTTTATGCACACTGTACTTGCAATATTTCATATACAAAGTGAAAAGTCATATAACGAAAAAGTAATTTATCCTCATCAGAGTACATATTAAAAAAATGTCAGAACATTGAAATTAATAATAACCAGAAAGGTTTAAGTTTGTAATAGCGCTTCTACTCTGGGAATTGATTTTTTGAAACCGATGTAACACGCCATCTCATGTAAACTTTAACCGTGCTTGGATATTTTCTTACTACTCACGGCATTTCAAGAATTGATTTTGCAACTATTCCCTCTTTAGAAATATTTCCAATACCAATAACTTCATTTAATTGTACTTTAAATTTAAGAGACAACTTTATTTTAAGTGTCTATATTTAAATAACATATATTTTAATGTTCGAACTTATTGAATTAAATAAAAGAAACAAGAAGAAATAAAGCAAAAACTGATTAAACCAAAACCTTTTCGTTTAATGAAGATCTTTGTATTGATGTAAAGTATACTTTTTAAAATATCGAAGGAATGATTTTTGCTTTGAAGCAGATACAATAATTATATGAGAAGAAATATCATTCTTCCTTGATTTTAATCATACATTTTTGAAAAAAATTAATTGAAAAACAATTTATCTTTCATAAAAGATAAAGTGAAAAGTATTCAGAATGTATTAAAACTCATGAAATTGTATTAAAGAACTTGTCACTAAGTATTTAAAATTGCATTAAACATTATGCTAAATTTCGCCAAATCTGACAATTTAAGATAACGTTTAAAATGTTGCAACTTTTTATGGAATTGATTCTTATCAGTAGCACAACCGAATTGTAAAAAGACTATTGGTTAACAGTTTTATGATCGGACAGAAATGTCCGATACGGAAAAGTCATACAACCGCACTAAAACATTGCCAAAATCTCTAGGGTAATTTTTCTCCATATAACTTATTATTCTGGTCGTACACATATTAAAAGAAATAAT
Organism: Argiope aurantia; assembly: GCA_026543865.1. Taxonomy (NCBI): domain Eukaryota; kingdom Metazoa; phylum Arthropoda; class Arachnida; order Araneae; family Araneidae; genus Argiope; species Argiope aurantia. Next base: position 634,338 of record JAPMOR010049054.1, on the reverse strand, counting down.
TATCACACTACTACCAAAATCATCACCACTGATAAAGCTAGCCTTGAATCACTTAATTCCGTTTTTTTAATTATAACAATTTTAAATTTAACTTCGGCTCACAGAAATAATATCTGAAATTCAACAGAAACTTTTTAAACAGCATTTTAATGTTTTTTAAAACATTCGCTATAAGTGTTTTACTTGTTAGAGTTTTAGAACACATGCAATATATTTAAACATGAAAAAAAGATTTAATTTGAGTATTAACAAATGCACAGCGCAGCTCTGCGTCCATGCTCATGTATACAATGGTAAATTTCACACTAAAAATATAAGATCTTTAAATCTATATCTATACTTATAATAAAGCTCAATGTGTGTGTGTGTGTGTGTGTGTGTGTGTGTGTGTGTGTGTGTGTGTGTGTGTGTGTTGGCGCTCTACAGACCAGACCATTCAACCTACAGCTACCAAATTTGGCACGTGTATACCTTGAAGGCCGGGAATGTGCACCTGGGGGTTATTTTTTCAAATTTTTAACTAGAATTTCATTTATTTAAAAATTAAGCGAAATTTTGACATGTTTCTGCTATAACTGCCGAAAATATTACCGCACAAAAAAGATTTTTACATGAAGTTAAAGATAAAAAAATTTATCTTTTAAATGATACTACTGTTTTAATCTTAAAATTAAATTTCTATTTTTAATGAATTTTTAAATAAATATTTTAACTATGTTTTTCAATAATTTTTTTCGTCAAAAATAAAAATGAGGATTAAGCACGTTTCGCATTCATGAGAAAAAAAATAGCTTTTTTCAAA
>JAPMOR010049054.1:589528-633526 GCA_026543865.1 Argiope aurantia | reverse complement strand
ATAAATTAAATCTTTTTGGAAATGAAATCTGCAAAATTATAATTTTCGGCAAGTAAGAAATGAAACAAATATGAATGAAATGTAAGAAATGAAACAAATATGAAATATTATTTTTTTATAAAAAATAAATTCAAGAAAAATTATTTTATGATCTTTTACACTCTCTATACAGGGTGTTTATTCAGTCCCCGATCCATTTTGATATTTAATGACTCATAAAATAATGAAGATGTAAACAAACTTATGGCATTTATTGATGGAATAACTCATATATTTTCCTTTTCAGGTTTGAATATTTTTACTTTTGTAAATATCGTCTGGGCGTGTTTTTAATTTCAGATAATTTCATTTTCCAGTCTAAATATCTGTACTTTTCTAAATATCGTCTGCTTATTCATTGGATTTTTCTCTCTTTTTGTTTTTGGCAACTATTGAAATGTTATGTTTACTTTTGATGTGTTTCTTCTATGTAGTACTTTTGTATGTGATGTTTTATTCGATCGGATATTAAGGAGAATGCATACACCACAAGAGAAGGCACAGATTTTATGGTGGTTATAGAGTTAATTTCCAATCAACTAAATCGCTGACTTTTAAGAGTTAATTTCAAATCACTTAAACTGACTGATTTATGAAGATTTGAATATCACTATTGAATAAAAAAAGGATAATTTTATATTTTTCATCGATCGTTTCAAAGAAAATACGCCAATAAGCGCGCAGGTTTCTGAAGATTAATTGGCCTAAGATTATGAAAATGGTGAGTTTTTCTAAATTTTTAACATTTAAAACTTCATAAATAAGTCTTAGTTGATCGTGGAAAATAGAAACATTCATTCATTTATTTAAAATTTGGTGTGTCCAGAATATGATACCTTACTGCATTAAATTTAGACTTCATAATTTTTGAAATATATTTATAAGCAGGAACAAAATATTATTATTGATTTCATTTCAATCCTTTTGAAAGCAAAACTAAAAACTGAATTTTATACTGAATCTCAGAAATTTTTGTTGAATTATTGTTTGAGATATTACATAAACTATGAAAAATATTTTGTAGTTAACATATAAGACTTAAATACCGAGCGATTCTGTTTGCAATACTCATATTCAATAATAATAATAATTAATAAATAACAATAAAGATGATAAATAAAATAAAACGCTTGGTTTTATTAAAAAATATCTTGATATTAATTGCAATTTCGTCATTTACATTTTAAATTAAAGTTTAAGTTTTACCGGAAATGGCAACAAATTAGCAAAATATATATAGTAAATTGAACGAAACGATCTAAACAATATAAGTTTGGTATGACTATCAAAATTTGAAGATTAAAAATGTTTTGTTTGAGAATCCTTTAAGAGACCAGTTACTTAAAATATTTAATTGAAAATTGTAGCGAGAGGTAATACTGGCGAACCGGCTGGTCGCCAAAGGCGGCTAGTTATAACAATAAAATGTGATATTACAAAACACATAAAACTACAAACGAGCAAACGTTATATTTTGTTAGAAAATATGAAAAACCAACTCATAGTGATAGCAGATGCTAATGCAGAATTGGCTTTTGGCTTTTTAAGAATGAATTTGGCATTTTAAGATATATTTTATTGTGATTTTCTAAATGATGTAAAACTAATATTTTTCACTTGCTACTACGCACTTTAAAAATCATTTGAAGTCTATTCTGAACTGTTGTAGTGCGCTCATGATTTTTAACAATTCGAAATGTGTTGAAATTTCTTTCACATGCACATGTTGATAATGTTAGAGTGGCAATTTTCATCAATTTTTTCATATAGCTACATGTGTCAACAATCGAAGAAATGTACTATTATAATAATTTTTTTAGATTTTGATTCTTCCTACTTTCTTATGAAAGCACATCTCATTTATTCCAGAAGGATTTTTAAATCTTCTTATTCGCTGTAGTACAATTGACTATAAATAGCATTATTTTCTATTTTAAAAAATGTCAGTAATTTTGGAATCAAGACTTTTATACCTAGCAGCATTCACTTTTCAGAAATCGATATGTGCAAAATAAATCTAATAACTTCTCTAATGAAATAATAGTAATGATAAAAGAAGTGGCCTATAGAGAGGCAATCGCTAACATTTCTTTTTGAAGAAGATGTCACTCTCAAGACTACTTCTGTCTCGACCTGGGGAGAGCGGGGTTTAGCGGAATGAGATGAGCGAGGATAGAACCTGGAACTTTATGGTTCACAGTCCAGGAACATGACCATGATACCAAAGCATATGCTCGTGTAGCGTAGTTGTTCACTAGCTTATATGCTATTCACACAGACTCTCCCTCCAGTGAGTCGGAGGTGAGACGAACGATATGGTTGTTGAGTGGTGATGTCTTAGCTGTTGATTCTAATGCGCCTGTACCCAGTTGAGTTGGTGAGCGTGTGTGTGAATGTTGCTGTGGCGACAAGTGAGTCTGACGGCTTTGTTTTGCTGCGTCATGTGAGTCTGACGACTTTGGTTTTGCTGTGAGTAGATGGTGTCACAACAGCTGTTACGAAGGTTGAGGGTTCATCGTCCGAGGTTACCAATTGAGCGGTTTGCGAGGCGCGAGGATAGAACCTGGAACCTTGTGGTTAGCAGTCCAGTAACAAAACCAGAATACAAAAGCATATGCTCGGGTGGCAGAGCTGTTAACTGGCTTATATGCTATTCACCACAGGCGAATTATCTTGTATCTAAGAAAAAAACTTTATATAGCTTCCAGGTACCCTTAATCATCTGCAAGTTTAATTTGAACCATTAAAAAACTAATTTTTTTCTATTATATATATTTATCTAATACAGCCATATTTCAAATTATTGATAAACTTCACGAAATGACTTCCCTTGTATAACAATCATCTCTCTCTAATGATCATTTTTGTTTAAAAATTAATTTTTGGCCTTTAATATTAACCTCCAAGGCTGGACAACTGAACAGATCTGAGGGGGAAAAGTTAAATGAAGGAGGTACAAAAAGTATCTATACTCAAGATTAGCATCGGAAATCGTCATCTCTTTCACAATATTTCAATTTCAGAAAAATGGACGTTGACCTATACCTTAGCTCATAAGGCCACAGTTGCTGAGAACAGTGATAGAAATCGATTTATCCACAAAAAAAAATCCCTTTTTTTTTATCTCTGAACGATGTCCAAATCAATATTTCATAATCTAGGACCAGGGCATAAAAGTTCTGCCTCAATATAATAACAGGAAATTGTCGAGAAAATAAACGAATTCATTTTTTGCTGGACATGGCAAAAAAAAAGGTACAATTTAAAAAAATACTAATAAAAATGTTCAATTCCATAATATATCAAACGAATGCTTCATGACAAGTTTATTAACAAAGTTAAACTTTTTTAGAACATCTACAGCTCAGAAAATTTCTGTCAGTAAAACAACTCGTCAATATAAGACAAAGGAAACTGAAGATGCTTCCGGCATCAAAATCTTTTACAACTAGCGATGAATAGATTTTAGATTTGAAATAATATAAAGCTTAAATGTGACTGTCAATGACGTAGGAGCAAAAATCGACAACAATTTTAGAGATGCTTGTTTGGAGGAGCTTTTAATGTCTTCGTCAGGATATAGAAATAAAAGTTTTAATATGAACCGGAATAGATTGTTTCTTTGAGGCAAAGAAAAAAAAAGTGCATATAAACACTCTATATATTACTTATGCTTTAAGAATTATTTATTAAACTGAAATAAACATGTTCAATATAATTTATAAATTTTATAGCATTTATGACTGCATCATTCAACCAGGGACCTAGAATTACTTGTTACTTGCAGGCATATACTTTAGATTTTCAAAAAAATGAAAGATGCAGTGTTTCGAGAAAATATTTCCAAATTAGAATAATTATAATTGATAAATTTTCTTCTCTTCTTTTATTACTGACAGATTTTCATTGATAATTCAGGAATGCATTTTAGGTTATGCAGCTTTATCGGGCTCCGAAAAAAGATCTGAGAATTCTACGTCACAAGCCTTATTAGGCAATGACACAGAAATTTTAAGCAATTTGATATAATTTTTGCTTGACTTCATAATAGTCAAATTTTTCATCAGGTGTGCAAATAATAATTTTGAAACACATGAACAGTTAATATCTTATAGTTGCTTGTTGATGGTTATTACCATGCTGACTATTGTATTACACATTTTACGTTTTTTTTTTTTTTTTTCCTACTACACACACAATATACTAGACACAAGTAACAAAAATTTTCAAAAGCATTTAGTGGTTGTTGTAGAGATGACTCTTAATAAATATGCTGTAAAAAATTATAACTTCCGAACTGTTTTCAGGGTTTAGATATGATGATTAATTTGTTTCGGGACATAAGTCTATCTTACTATTAAAGTAATTTAGATTTTAAAAAATCTAAAAAATATGGTTAAAAAAATTTTAATGGTGATTAATTCTGAATGTTTCTAGCTTTAGCCATTTTAAAAAATAAATAAAACCTTGCTATTAAATCAAATTTTTTGCAAAGAAGTGAAGTGAAGAATTATCTTTCAATGCTTTTTAGTATGAAAAGTGAGCTTTCGAGAAAGAAAGCTATTAATTTATTGACGTAAATTAGGACGAAGTTTTAACGTACGCGAGAAATATTATTTGTTTACAGATTTATAACCGACATTTTAAATCTGTGTAAATTGTGAGAAATCATGACGACTGTATTGTTAAAAGTGAGTAATGCCTTTGAATTCATTTCTGCGTCTGTCATTGCAATAGTTTTTTACCTGATATGACGGTTAAATTCTGTTATTTGTATAAAATTCTTTTCAAAATCGATTTTATTGACTTGAGCCTTTGTTTCTGTAAGGATGCTTAAATCATTTTAAATGTCTTCGAAATGCATCATTTTTGTATGTGGGGGGAGAAAGAATTAGTCGGTGTTTGGATGAATATGCTTGTGTCAGTGAACTTACCCGTGCCGATTTATCTTTCTAAATATGCATTGTTACTCTTCTAATTAATATTATAAGCAATTATTCCATACCGGCATTTTGAATTACTGTTGCGCACATTTTTTAAAAGTTTAGTAAGCAATAAAATCAGGCTGCATTGCTTTATTCTTGTATATTCATTTTTTAGTAATTTGAAGTGGTTTTTTTTAAATTAAAATTTCATATATGGAAAATTGTTGAATTTCTCAATTTCTGTAAAGAAATGCTGTGATGAATATGGTTAGTACAAATGTATAAAATACAATATAAAAGTTGAAATATTTGTTTGTTTTTTAAATAATTTTATATATTCATCTTCTTTACTCAATCGAAGATTTATTTTTTTTTGCCATGCCTATTAAATTTAAATATATAAATCTTAAATATCAAATATTGATTATTAAAATAAGGAGTACTTTGTCATTTCTTACTTTAAGATGTCTACCTTGAGAGGGACACTGGATAAACTATAATATTGCAATTACTCAATAATAAGACTAATGAAATAAGGATTATTTGTTCTTGCTCAACTATCAACATATATTATTGTGATGCACTTCTTAGGAAATCATAAAAAGTAATTCTAAATGAATATATGTTCTAGTAATGATAATTGTCTAAATAATTGATTTATCGAAGTGTTTGCAATAAATTTTTTACATATTAAAATAAGTAGCATAAAGCTCTAAAATAAGCTTTTAAAATCTGAAAAAAATAATTTGGATTTTGATAGCTAGTTTTTAATTATGATCCTGAATGAAATATCTGCATTATTTTCAGCATTGTAAGAATAGTATGATTATTACTTCTATTTCACAAGTACCAATTAACTTGTTTTTTATCAAAACTTTTTAAAAACAAGAATTTCCTGGTTGGAGTGGGTGTTCCACAGTTTTACACTGATTCCTGAATGAAGTGTCAAAAGTGGTATTTCATGTATTATAAAATCATGACATACTGACATGTATTTTACTTGGACTCTTTCTAGTATTTTTTTTTAGTTGACAATTTCAATGTTCATTGCAGAGAGAATATGTATTTAATTAAAGTTGTAAAAGGACATGAACAAAATACATGAATGGAATGGAATTTTTTAAATTTTTTTCTTCAAAGAAAAATTGGTATTTGCACTTGCAAATGTAATTCACTAATATTAATTCTTGTGATGTTCAAAAGATAAAAGTTTCATAATTCTTAAAATGAACAGTAGATATCCTCTTTCACTTAATTTCTGCTTGGAATTGTGCAATTACAACAACCTTCCATCATTGTGCATCAGCTTCAACTGAACACTTTCTAGAATTACAAATTAATACATCCAGCATTCAAGTGAACAATTTTAGTATTTGTAATAAATCCATGTTAGTGATTAATTGTAAAATCACCAAATATTGCACACTAATAAGCTGTTTTGTAACTGATATTCATCACACATGCATTTAGTTAATAGTAAAATAATTTTTAAAGAAATTATCTACACTTTCTTGCTGTCCCTGAAATACTCATAATTTATAGCAATGGGCAGTTCTGTCTTGTTAAAATTATATGCAGCTATAATTTGATTGCATAGCTATAACGTGATCATTATGTGAAAGCTGTATGTTTTTCCATTATGATTTTCAGTAGCCATTAGTTAGTGGTAGTAGCATTGATGTTTTCTAGTAGATTTTCAATTTAAACGATAAATTCATAAATTTCATATCAAATATAGTTGGCATTATTAGATCTTTTATCATAATGGACAATGACATTCTCCTCTTATATAGCTTATCAAAAACTTTATAAAATTATCTCTTCAAAAACTTTTCAAAATAATATAATGAAGAGAAATAAATTTTTATTTTGTAATTTCAATATTACTTTTTTTCCTTGTGCATTGGACTTCTGCAGATGTCCTTATCAAATTCTTACCTGATTATAATTTTAGGTAATTAACTATAAATGTTTGAAAAGAGTTTAATATTAAATTAAGTGAGGATAAGATTAATAGAAAATTGTAGCTCATCATTAATAATGCATAATATAATAGCGAGTTTGCAGTACATTAAAATTCTTAATTTTTACTGATGCTTTGTAGTTATTCTTTAAAGATCTTTATCTTAGGTTAGTGGAATGTTTAGATTAAAACTTTTTTTTTATTCATATTTTAAATAAAATGTCAAAATTTGAAAATAAAAACTTTGGGGATATTTGGCATTTATTTTCATTCTCGGATTTTAAAACACCTCGGCACTTTTGCACATGTGTTAGGAGGTGTTTATTTAATCAAAATAGGGTGAAAGTAAAAATAAAAAGAGATTCTTAAATTTAACAATAAGGCGAACTCAAATTATCCACAAGCATTGTAGATATAAAAACTGTTAATAACTTGTAATACTGTCTATAAAAGAACCAATTTACAATAAAATACTTTAGAGCAATCTTTATTTACTGTAAAGGGCTTAAATATTAAATTAGGATGAATAAATGGGTGATTTCTGTTCTTAATATTTGATAATTTTCTTTTTTACAAAATAAGAATAATTTTTTATTTCTTTCTGAATTTTTTATAACATTTTAGATTACAATACTATGCAATCTAGGTCACATTTTATGATATTATGTTAAATATATTTTATGCCACCTCTGAAAGCTTTTGTGCCACTTGAACTAGCCATATGAGCAAACAAGATACAAGTTTTGAGTTAAAATAAAATATCACAGTACTCGCATACATGTGGGAAAAATGAAAAAAAAAAAAAATGATGAGGAAATCAATGCTGAAGAATTCCAGAAAGTGATAGTCAGCAAAATATTAAAATGATAATAAAAACAAAAAATATTTATTATTGTTACATAAATTGAGAGATACATTAAAAAGTGTCTTATAAATGCCGATAACTGTAATGTTTCAAAAAAAAAACTATTATCCAGTAAATCATCTCCTTTTTTATTGTGGAATTCAAAATGACTCTCATTTTCAAATTCTTATTATTTCTCATTCTTTCTTATTTAAAATTCCATCTTAAACATGATAAATTTAACTTTCCATTCCATTTCAAAAATGTCATTTTATATAATCTCAAACAAATCTTAATTTTGTCTGTTAAATTATCTTAATAATTTTCATCATAAGATGATTCCCGAGAACTTATGAGGGAGTTTTCTATATAATAATAGATTGAATAATACCAGTGTGGTAATATTAAATAAATTTACAATCTTATTTTCTGTGACACTTAGGAAGAATTTGAGACAGACAAGATCTTAATTAGAATAGGTGTCCTTTATGGTACAGTGGACTCATTGAAGATTGTGCTGTATGCTTGATATAGTTATTTTACACAAGTAGATAGATATATTTTCAGATTGCTATATGTTAATCTTATTTATATTGAGTATCTAAAATAGCAATGCAGATAATAAATATTTAATTGTAATTTGGTCTGTCATGTGCTTTTTCTGTACTAACTTGCTCTTAACAGTAAAAATCAGTGAATATTAAAACAATACATTTAAAGCCACTGCATAGGTTATTTTTAGTGAAATTTATATTTATGATAGTATTTAAAATTTATTATTTATAAATATTCAGCATTTTGTGATAAGTCATTCAAATTAATAAGGAAGTTTCAAGTTAATAAATTTTAAATTTAATAATGAAATTTTTAAAAAATAAAATTAATAATTCTTATTTACAATACACATATATTTATTCCTTCAGGTAATTTAACATATTATTCATTATTTCTAGGATAAAAACCTTCTTTCATTTGATGATCATTGGCCAGTTATGCAGCCAATAATTTTGAAGCTGCTGCATCAAGAAGCAGTGACAAGAACGGAATGGCAAGATTTATTCTGGTATGTTTGGTACTATAAACTTTCATTTCCTACATTTGCTTATTATATGTCTTTAATGCTTCTCTAGAATTTCAGGGTGGTCAGCTAACCAGGAAAGCTGAGAGTCAGGAAATTCTGTGAGGTTGAGAAAAGTCAGAGAAGTTTATTATAAAGCTAGAAATGTTTTTTATAAATTATTAATTTCCCTCGAACATAATTCGCTAGTATTTTTATTTCTTTTTAAGTAGATTGAAGCATTTTTTGGCAACTGATGAAAATCGTACTTTTACTGATAGTCTAAGACAAACTATAGGAGAGAAAGATTAACCATTGTATCTAATTTATTGCATAAATATATAAATATATAATATTCACAAAAGTTTTTGTTTGCTTTTTTTTTTTTTTTAGAATGTCGAGTTTTTGACGTAGTTAGCTAAAATACTATGGAAAAACTATGTTGTAAATTACTATGGAAAAAGCAGCCAACTAAAGCCCTGCTCCAATTACTGTTGTGATTTTAAGCTGTGGGTCTCGTTTATTTAAAAAGATATATGTGGAGTTACCCCCCCCCCCATGTTCTACCTTCAAAAGTCAAATTGATCATACCATATGTTATGAGAGCGAAAGTATGAATTTTGGACATTAATATTCAAAACTGGTTGTAAATTATTGATCCATTATTACAATTCTGAAACAATTTATTTTATTAAATATGTATTTGACAATTATTTTTTTCCCATTTTCTCAGAGATCTTTTTGTTGAATTATGAAGTGTCAGACTTTATTGCTATTATTTCCTTAAAACATTTCTTTTTGTTTATTTTTAAACATTATGAGCATGGATTACTAAATTGGATGCTATAGATGACATGGAATAAATATAATTGCTTATATTTTCTTTTAACATTTTTTTAAGTTTTGTTTTCTTATAAAATTCCCCTTATATTCAACAAAATGTTCCACGATTTTAAAATAATATTAATCATGAGAAATTAATTTCTTTCATACATTATAGGTATACATGCTTCTTGTAATTTTTTCAAAAAAAAAAAAAAAAAAAACCTTAAGTGTGGGGCAGCATTTTTTTTTTTTTTTTCTACGGTATATGAAACTGTTTGAAACAACAATTTACAAACTTCATTTGTACTAGCTTTTTTATAAAATTTACCTCTAAAACTTTTTATAACAATAAAAAAAAATTAAGATCAATTTTCCACTTTTTTCTCTATTTTACAGGTTAAGCCTTTATATATATATATACATTGCAGTTGGTTAGCTAAAAGTCGATGCAATTTTGATATCATTGAAGAACTTTTCTTAGTTTGATGAAGATATTTCATTTTCTATTTGTGAATGAAGTGTTTTTTCTGTTAGCGTGTTGGTAAACAGTATGGATAGGGGAGAACCCACTTTAAGGTAACATATCATTTTATTCTCAAGTGCTCGCCAATTTTCATATATTTTTGTATTGCATTTTTCATGGGTAAATTTGGCAAACATTTCTGAGGTATGATTGATTGGCTAAACGTCAGTCTAGATGAGCATGTATTTTCTAGTGTTGTTTAATATATTTGCTAAAAAAAGGGAAGGGTTTAATCTTTTCTGGAATTCAATACATGAAAATGTTTTTTTTATTCCGAGAATTAAATATAGTTTTATGTTGATTTGAGTTAAAATGTAGAACAATTTTTCTAATACAGTTGAGAACATATTGTGCAATAATTAAAGAGAATAAAGGTGATACCATTCTGAAGATATTAGTGATGTCCTTAAAATGCTATGGAAATTTCTTTAAAAACTTGGAAATGTTAGGGGAATTCAAACAGCAGAAATACTGCCCAGCTAAATTCCCTTCTTTCTCTAATTTTATGCATTCATTGATTTTGTATAAAAGTGTGTAAAAGATTTTTTTTTATTCAACATTTTGTCTTTGTTCTAACAACTTTTTTAAAGTGTTCTAGAAATCAGAAAAGAATGTTGACAAGTTATATAAAGCATATCCATTTATTAGTCAATTACCAGATATATTTCAAGGCCTGGATCAATTTTACTGAATGAAACATTGTATGTCCCCCCCTCAAAAAAAAAAAAACTTTAAAAATGAGATTTTATTAGGATTAAAGGTATGCTTGTGATTTTATTTTTTCTTTATATAGAAAGAACTAAAGAGTACGGTATAAATTTTAGTGGAAGAGAGTGGTTAAAATTAAAGTTGGAAATTATTTTATTTGAACCGTGCTCTCTTTGATAAATATTTTACATCTTATGATTTATTGAAATATCTTAATGTGGAAATTTACGTATATGTGGTATAGTAAACATATTGTTAAATAAATTACTAAAAATTTAATAAAAGGGTATAAAAAATGAAACATTTAATTGGTTGTTGATTAGGGCATTGTATGCCTAAATTGGAAATTGAACATATTTTTAAAATCTTAGATGAAGCCATTAAATCTTGTAAAGTTCATTGTAAAAAGAAATTACTGAGGTGAGAGAACATACTTTAATGTTACAGATTGTATTATAAATAAAAGATTTTGTTAATCATCCTAAATCAATATATGAAAATGATAATCAAAAAGGGTTGCACCAAGTCTTTTTCATTTTGGTGTATGGCAAATGTCAATTCGTGTAACTTGTATAGTTTGATAAATAACAAAAAAAATCCATATTAAAATGAAATGAAAATTTTCCAGTTAAACTTAACTGCTCTTGTGTAAAAATAAATTTAAAAATAAACTGAAAATTCACTTATTCAAAACTTCATTTCAGAACTGTAAAATTAAAAATTGGAACATATCCAATTTCAAATAATGAAATATGCTAGTTGCATGTCACAACATCCCAACGGTGGCCTGGTGGTAAGGTTTCGGCTTCGGAACCGGAGGGTTTCAGGTTCGAGACCCGGTTCCATCGAAGAACTGTTGTGTAAGGGGGTCTGTTGCATGTTAAATCCGTCCTGACCAAACGTCCTCCCGCTGGTGTGGTGTGGAGAGGAGGGTGCCAGCTCAGGTGTCGTCCTCGTCATCTGACCGCGGTTCAAAATTACAAGGTCCGTCCCAAAATAACCCTAGTGTTGCTTTAAACGAGATGTTAATATAACTAAATTAAACTAAACATCCAGAAGATATACTTATAATTAACACAATTGCAAAACTTCATTAAAAAGGTAAATATGCTTTAACTGTGTTATTGATTTGTATATAATGAGACAATTCAAATATAATAAGCTTTGAAAAGTTTCATGGAAAATGGAAATGGTCTTATAAGGTGCTTAAACAAGATAACTAATTTCAGTATTTATTTTTTTATTTTTAACTTTTATTATCCACCTTTCATGATCAGCTGATTCACCAGGTTTATTGGTTGTATTTATAAGTATAGCTTCATATTCCATGATTTTGTAAAATTGGCAGACATCAAAGATGTATTATTTTAATAGCTTTATATCTGTTATGTTCATTGTGTATATAGGCTGTCCAAGTAAAATTGTTCCACGACATATGTTACTAAGAGTATAAATATATATAATATGATGTAACCACTTTCTTATTCCTAATATAAATTATGCAGATATTGAATAGAATCCTTGTTTTGCAGTTTTCAACAATGGAAACTGTGCTATCAAATGTTTGAAGAAACATTTTAGATTTTATCAACATGAATCAAAATATTATTTTAAATCATATTTAAAAGTGTTTGAAATATTAAATCCATTCTAAGGAATTTTAAAGCAACTAAATAGATTTCAATAAAGTATTTTTGGGATTTTAAAATCATGGAAAAGTCATTTTTATTGAGAACTAGCTTGTAGCCGCCGCAGAACTAATTTTGGAAATATCATTTGAAATAGCTATTTTGTTTAATTAGGAATGATATATAAAAGAAAAGTATAATTTTTTATTCTTTTTTTTTCTTTTTTTTTATTATTCAACTGCTTTAAGGTAGACAATATATATATTTATTTCCTGTCTTCAGTAAAAACAATTTTTTTGTCTATCCAATTCATGAGCAACCAACATATTACTGGCCATGTGAAAAACATGGATTTTCTAGGTTCAATTCACATACTTGAAGTGATTGACCTTGTGTTTGTTGGTGGTCATTAAGAATGAGAGTCAAATAGGGAACTACATTCATTTGAAATCAAAAGACATGTCGGTTGGTTTGAATCATAAGGAGAATGTGTGGTATAAGCACATTTTCTCCATTAGAGTAGTTGCATGATTCTTGCTACATGTTGGTCTTCTGATTCTGACATGTGTGATCAGTTAGCACATAAACATTGTCTTTCAATTCTTGCCATATGTTGATCATGAGATTCTGTGAATTTGCAATTTGTAAATGATCTGCTTCATTGCTCACTTGTTGTCCCTTGTTTGTTTGAAAAGCTTAAACTCGTTTATTTCTATGTGCTGCACTGATAGATCTATTAAGTGATGAATGTTTGGGATTCGTATTTTTTGACTAAGCAATTAACACGATATATGGTGTATAACCAATATCATTTGTTGGTTTACTGAATAAATAGAAAAGTCGCTGTTTCCACTGGGAAAATTTCCACTATGTATGACTTACCTTGATCAGCATCAATAATAATAATTCTGTTTTGTATATGTGAGATAAACTCTGAATAATATGTGTGGTTCACTGCAGCCAAAATGTTGAATGACTATATATTGTGTAGATGACTATTCGTTAACAAAAAAAATTAACACTTGCTCTAAATATTTCTGATTTCATTGCATTCACATTGATTGGCATCAATGATAATAATTTTATTTTGTTTGATATATGTGCAGTTAACTCCGATTGACATGCCGTTACTATTTGTCAATTTTAAAATAATATTGAATAATAGAAACATATGAAATGTAATTGTAATTTGTAAATTTTATTTTGTTCAAAATAAATGCTAATAATTATACTGTGCTTATAGCCTTCGTGCAAGTGCAAGCAATAAGTTTGCAAAGTTTTATCACAATTGGATAAATATTAAAGCAGCCCATAAAATATGAACACTCATTTTTATATATTAGATATAATAATTGTACTATGCCTGTAACCTTCGCGCATGTGCAAGCTATACTTGGCAAAGTTTTATTGTAATCGGATAAATGGTACAGGAGCGTATAAAATATGAACAAACAAACAATCATTTTTATATATTGGATTATTTTTGAATATTATTGCAAAAAATATCAAAGTCGGGCTTAATTTACAATTGAAAACTGGTATACATATTCCCATCTTCCAAAGTATATGTGTGTCAAATTTGGTAGTTTTATATCAAGTGGTCTGTCCTTTATAGACAGACACATACAAACATATTTTCCTTTATTTATTGAGCATCTATTAGTTTGTAAAATTTCTTAAAAACTGCAGTGGATTTTAATATGTTTATCTAATATGAAGGTATGTGTAAATACATGTTCGCAAATATCTATATATTCTATCTTTACAAATATGGATAGATAATTTATATGTGCTAGGCATTTTGAATAAATATTTTCTAAGGTAAAAAAATATTAATCTATTTCAATTTCTTAATCATGTTAATAAAATAGAGATGTCTTGTAATATTAATGTCAGTTTTCATTTTTTCCAATTTATTTAGAAACAAAAAATTGCTATTTCCATTCATTGTTAAACTATACATCCATTCTTTGTGAATCCATAATTTTTTTTAGACGATTGGAAATGTAATTTTTTTTTTTTTTTTTACATATTATGATCAGTTGCATGTGTGCTAAATTAATTTTAAAAAATAAGTGGTACGGTCTGGGATTCCTCTTAATCTTACTTCTTAATTATTTTTATGTTCTTTTATTAATTAGAAGTTATTATTCCAAATACTGCTATACAAGATAACCTGAATGAATTTGTCAGTTTCATCATAAAGGAATTGTGAAATTATAAAAGAAGTTTCTCAATATACGATTGCTATGTTTGATACTCGTAAGTCTCATGTGTTTTATCATTGAATGAAATAAGAAATTGGTAGTTTCCCAATCAATTTAAGTAAAAAGTGTGTTTTGGGCAATTGCTTGCAATTTTCTTTTGAACTCAGTTTCTAAAATCACCAGTAGAACTTTCTCTTCCAATATAGTGAACAAGATGTTTCATAATAAACACTGGAGGTGAAATGTATGCAATGGCGATAAATAGCTGAAGCAGGCAGAGTTATGTGCCCCGGGTGCAGTTGTCTGGGGGTGTAAAATTAAGGAATCAGTTCATTGTATTTAAAAGAAAATTGTTTCTTATAAGATCTTATTTTTAAGATTTGTAATAGTTATGATTTCAGCAAAATGGGTAAAAATTAAAAGCTTTTAAAGGCAATGGGCTTTCCTAAATCGAAATAAGGGCTTATGGTTATTGACTTCTGCCTTAGTCTGTAGTTATTAAATAATATATATATATGTAATATATAGAATCTCTCTCTCAAATTTTAACAAAACTCGGATAGCTTCATTTTATTCTTTACTTCCTGCTTTTCATGTAAAAAAATAAAGATTTTAAAGCTTTTGGAATCTTATGTAAAAGGAAATAGCTTTGTTTTTTTGAATTTTGTCAAAGCAACAAGCACTCAATAACAGTATAACTTAAGGTTATATAAATCAATAAGATTATCATATGTTTTAGAAAAGTTTTTTTTTATTTTTTTTTAATATCTGAATAGCATTCCTGAAAATTGAATCATGAATATTAGAATATGTATTTATGATTAAGGTGACCAAGACATATATTTCAAAATAAAGAGTAGAAAGTGCTTTTAATAAAATTAAATTGCCCAGCTTTTCTTATTAAGAATGTTGATAGAAGAAAAGGGGTGCCAAACTAAATATAAATATACCAGAAATGTCATTTATTTTTCTTTCAGTGAAATTTCTATTGATTAGAAAAGATCAACAGTATTCTGAAAGACTGATCTTTTAAAATTTGGATTAAGACTTGAATTTGAAGGACCAGAAATAATTTTCATTAAAAAAAAAACCTATCTTAAAAATTATAAGCATCAAACATCAATCGGATATTTTTATCACACATACATCCTTTAATTTATTTCCTTATATTTAAATTATGCGAGGCAGTTCTGCTAATACTGTAATGGTAGCATGTGCAAGCTGTGAAAGATCTTTTAGCTAATTAAGGCTTGCATTTTCATATCTCGGAGCGTTAGTGGGACTAAGAAAGATTCTGTGATTTAGCTCTTTTTTGTGTGTAAACTGATTTTAGCAAAATCATAAACATCTTCACATCAATAATAGTGTGAAGGCAAATTGATTGCATTTCCAAAGCTGATAAAATTTTTCAGAAATAATGAACATTATGTTATAATGTTTATCAATGGTTGGAATAGCCTGTTGGGTAGAATGTTGGACTTGTATCCCCTGGATAGTAATCTTGCCAGCCAAAGACTCTGTGTTTAAGGTGGCTTATGCATGTATAAATCTGCCATGGTCACAGAGTCCTCCAAGTCAAGACAATACCATTGGGGGGTATCGGGTCAGAGGTGTTCATTCTGCGATTCAGGACTAAATTATGATCTGTGAATGGAGTGTATAATGAAGTCCCCCCCCCCCCCATAAAAAGGGTTGTGACAAATGAGTAGCTAAATCAGACTCTTGACCTTAGATAGCACTATTGAAACAAGACATTAAAAAATAAACTCGGCTTAAAGTCGCTGACTTTGGCAGCAGGCTTGACAAGTGAACAAGAAACAAAAACATATGTTTCTTACAATTTTAGTAAAAATTATTGATAAAGTGCAGTTTCATATGTTGTAGATAAATTAATAATGTGCTAATTTTAATTCATCTTTGAATTTGAGTTTTTATATAATCTCTTTTGTTTATGTGATGCATTTTAATTTTGTCACAGAGTGCTTGATATAAGTATGATATAAAATAGATATAAGTTTTTATTTGTATTTCACTAATACATAAAAAATTCTGCACATGCAATTATTTGATTTTTTTTTTTTTTTTTTTTACTTGAATTATTAGAATAAAGGAAATTCTCTGTGCAAGTTCATCGTAAAACTCTCGAAAGGATTTTATAAAAATTTGTCTTCCAAACATTTTTTGAAATGTCTTAAGATATATTCAACAGTTGTCCTTATAAATTTGTGATGTTTAGATCACATCGGTTCCAAAACATTTTATGCGTTGTAAGAAGGGAAAAAAATAAAGGGGCTGCATTCTATTAAATAGGGGTGCTGAGTGCACTTTTGTGCAGGTACGCCACAGAATGCACGTAGTTTTTCTAATATCAGATTTGGTTGTGAAAAATTTTTCAGCACTTCCTTTCATCCCTCTTGTTTTAACAACTCATCTGATACCTCCTTTTGTTGATTAATTTTTTTGAACTGTTGCATACCAATTTGGTTTTGCTTCCTTTCTGATAAAATTTTAATTCTGATGATAATTCTTTTAAATCATCTCGCATTCAATCACAGTTTTTTATTTGTATTTTGCCTACTTCTGTATATATTTTCAGTGCACTTGTGGAGCTGCTGCATTTCTAATATCCATTTGGTATGCTTAATTTTTGTGGTTAAAAAATAAGCATCAAAACCAATTATCCTTGTATAACTATTATATTGGCAAGTTAAATGACTGCATTAGTAATACCATTTGTGTTAATGATTTGTTTATTACTTTGGAAAAAAATTGTCACCAAGCATGGGCCTAATGTTGATTATTATAATCTAATTTGGAGCTAGGATATTGAGGAGTTTTTATATATTTATATATATTTAAAAGAGCAACATTTCTTATGCATGCTGTGTCTTTGGCATCAGAAAGACATACTTAAAATAATTTTACTGCTGTGTAAAAAATTTTACTTACAATTTAAGCAATTCCTTCACTCACTGTGGGATAATTTTTAGCATTTAATTAATTAGTGGATATTAAACCAAAATCAAAGAATGAAAGAATAAAAATCTCCCCTCAGGTTTTAAATTTTTGTAAATGTAAAAAAGCAGTATAAATTTGATCCTGCAGTACTGCTAAATATGAAAAATATTATTCGCCTTTTATCTACTATTGCTTGATTGTGATTATATTGAATTCTCTTGAAATCAAACAAAATTAACTTGATTAAAATTTCATTTAATTATAGGAAAATAAATTTTCAGCATTACAATGATTTAATGGGTGGTGAAGAGAGAGACTTGCAATTGTAGTTTTGTAATCGGCTTATCAGAATAGGTGGTGGTGGGGTCTGTTTTCAGAACATTAGTGTTTTTCACAATTCTTTGCAATACGTTTTTTAATGAATGTTTTTCCCCCTTTATGAAAATTTTTTTAATTGAAAATAATTCTCTGAAAGAAATAGCCAGTATTTCTTTTAGACGATTTTTAATAACCACTAATAATAATTTTTATAAATGTTTTCATTAAGCCCACAAACAGATAGCTGATAACTTATGGTTTTATTTAATCGATGAAAATGTGGAATAGCCGAATCTAACAGCAAAAATTGCACAATAAAAACAAGAAGATTCTATTTTTTGATAATTCCTTATACATTATGATAATAGATACAAATCTATGAGTTAATATAATAACTGAAGTAAAAAAGGGCGGGGAACTGTGCAAGTAATCTTTCTTTTTTTATAGGTTGGTGCACATTGTTTGTTTGTGGGATGATAAAGGACCCCCAAAAGTATATAGCAATTTGCAGGAAAATATTTTGGACTTCATTCGACAAGCACAAACTGTAAGTAATATTTTTTTCACTTAATGCTTTTCTATACAATGGGTAAAGTTTTGTTTGAAATAGGCATATCAATTCTTTAATGAGAGAAGGAAATTGTGAAGTTTGAAAACTCTATTATTAAAATATTTACCCTATCAAACTCAGTTCTTAGTGTGCCAAATTATTCCATAAGGTAATATGTTACATTAATGGACATTTCAAATAGAGATATAAAAAGTAGAAAACCACAATTAAAATACATTGACATTTCAACAACAAATAACTTGAATCTGGTTCACATAGAAGAAATGTTGCATTTTCTGCTGGCCAATAAAATGAAAATATACTATTTTTATTCCAAATGCCATGACAGATAGAAGAGCCAAAGTGAATGGGAATTTTAAAATTTATGTACATCATTAAAAGAAATTTTTTAAAAAAAAACTATTTACATGTTTGGCAACTTGTGGGCCAGATATTATTTGTATATCATTGTCAGTGATATTACCTGGGGAATGTTGATAAAACTGTTAACTATGTACACTGAAGATTAATGATAGAAATAAAGAAAATATTATATTTTAAAGGAATAAAAAAATTAAAAAGGTTGAAAAACATGGTTAGTAAGAATTTTATTTTGAAAATGATATTCTTTACTGGTCTCAAATAATATAGGGTTACTATGCCATTAGGAAAAACACAATAAATGTAACATGAAAATGCAAGGAACTTTGAAAATTTTCTTAAAAACAAGGAATTCCAGGTTTCTTAATTATTTTTTCGCCCGTCTAAAAATTGCAAGAATAAAAGATAGTAGTTATAGCTTCCAAATACGAAACAGTAGCATTCACGATTGTGCAATGCAGAAACACCCCTTTTCTATTCTCCCTTTTTTCTTATATAGACGAGTCCAGTTTCGATTTGCGAAATAGTTATTTTCCCATGAAATTCTTGAATTGCAGCTAATGAGTATGCTCGAGACTTCTGTAACAGCGTGAAAGAATGGAATTTATTTCTCAGGTGAGAATTGCAACATTCAATCTATAGAGGCAGTGTGGTGGTGTTAAGTCTACTATACTGGAGTTTATTGAATAATTTATTTATTATCTGCGAGTTTATTCGAAGTAGATTTAAGATTATTTTTTTTTAAAGCAATGAGCTGTTCAAATCCATATTTAATACAAATCAGATGGATAAAAAAAAAAAAAACTATCCTGATTTTGCCGAAATAGGTTCGAGAAGTTCTGCAAATTGCTTGCTTTATCAGAAAATAATAAGCCTAAGTGATATGGAAAACAGGCATTTACTAGTCATGCGAAAAGAGGAAAACATACAGGACTGTGCACCAATTCAAAAGAGTCATCATTGATGTTGGATTTAGTATCTGAAAGAAACACAGGAAAAGATGACTTGTCAAATCCAGGAACATTAAATATAATATCCAAAAATAAACCATTTCGAACTTTTTAATTCAAGAACAATCATTTAAAGCTGAATTTTTATAAGCATTAAAACTCTTTCCATGCATTTGCTCTTATCTTGAATGTATGTCCAGGGAAAGCACAGGAAATTTTTTTTCTATATTTCAGTGAATTATATATCTTTTTCTATGTACAATAACAAAATATATTACTAATACCCTTTTAATCTCTTTGTTTGAAATTTTTTTTAATGTTAATGTTTCTGCTTTTTAATTTGCTTTTCCCTATTATTACTATTCATTATCTTGGCAGCTAAGAGCTGGTTCTGTTTTGATTTTTACTTAAATATAAATTGACCATATTTAAAGAATAAAAAATTTTGTAGATTTAATTTTTTAAAATGGTTTCTGAAGAATTCTTTCCCTATATTTTATAATACATATATATTTGGTTTGAGTAAAGTGACCCGACATGCTTTATAAATTGGGACAGTAACTGGGACGGCTGTGCCATTACACATAAGCATAATTTAATATATGAATATTAAAATCAAGAGCTACATGCATCTTCAAAAAAAAAATCATTCTGTACAAAAGACACATTTGGTGATATTTTAACATAGAATAAGAAAATGCAAAATAAGAATTAACCTCGAAGATGTTAAATAATATTAAACTGATCAATATTAATCATTTTTAACTAAGCTCCTGTGCAACTTTTAATACTGTACAATCTTTTAATTAAAAAAAACAACCCTCTAAATAAAATCTTATATATGGATTTTGTCAATTTTTATTTTGTATGAAAGTTCCTGAGATCAAGAGTCATTATCATCTCTATCTTTATTTTCAAGAAATATCACATGGTGGTAAAACTAAGAAAAAATCTCCATCTTCAACAATTGAACCAATATCACCAACTTTTGACCTAAATGATAAAGTTTAACTAGGTGTATTATGATTGATTTCTGTATTAAAATAAGGCTTTTGCCCCCTTGGCTGCTTAGAGCAAAAATATTAAAATTATAATGTTATTTTAACAGTAAAGATATTAAAAAATAATTTATGGTGTTATATTGAGTTAATATTTTCTAAAGATTTTGAAATACCAATATTTTTTTTTTCTCCATACTTTAGTTTTAGAGATTTACAGAAAAATATGTATATTGTAAAGTTTTGAAATGTAGTGTAAAATTTAGATTTATATATAAAGTTATATTGAAAGAAATTAAGGAAAAAAAGTGCCTTAAAATGAAATCAACATTTGAATACTTTAGGCATTTCTGCTTTGAATCTGTAATAAATGATTTTTTAAAAATATTAACATATTCTATTTATGTAAAAATGCTGTGATATATGTTTAAAATTAAACATTGTTTAGTGTTTATTGCCTAAAAGATACATATAGAGTTTAATTATTTGCTCTATTGTAGCAAAATGTCCTTAATTTATAAAAGTTCTAAATTTATCTCATAACTTTTGCCATTATTTTGGGAAGGTATTCCATTCGTTTAAAATCAATAGGCATTAAAAATTTGCTTGAATTACAAATATATCTGGAAATAAAATATGCATAATTCTTTTACTGTATTTTAAAAAGCAGTTAATCACTGAAAATTTGCAGTTTAAAAAGCATATAAATTTATTCCAAAATGATTTATTTAAAGCAAGTATTTTAGTGATTTTTAACAAGGGTTTAAAAAAAAAATCTTAGAACACATAAATGTAAGCACCTGTTAACCATTGAAAACAAAAATAAATTCTGTATAATGATTCACTGCATTACAGTTCATCATGATATTGATAAATAAATTTTATGAAAATATTGAGGTTTTTTAATAAGTTGAAAATTGGCACTGCCTTATTATTCATGTGGTTATTGAATTTTAATAAACAAAAAGAATGTTGAATGTAATGCACTACAGTTGAATGTAGCAATCTTCAATTATTCAGTCTGTATTTTATAATATCCTTCTTTTTCAAATCCAAAATAAGGACTATATTATTCACTAAGTATTGCTATTGATCTTCGGAAATGAAAGTGAAATCTCCATATTAAGTCCTGAGTAGTAAAATATAATTAACTTTTATTTTATTTTTGTTGGAAAAAGAAGTAGAAATTGCTGCATTAAAAAAAGGGTGAAACATAAATTATGCATTAATAGTTACTTTTAATGTAATAATTTTTTGCTAATGTATATATTTTTTGTTCAGAATGTTCTAGCCCACCAAGAAGACCAAGCCTTGTTAAAGGCCTACATAGTAGAGTGGAGGAAATTTTTCACCCAGTGTAATTATTTGCCTATGCCTTTTGGGCAGCTAGAGGGTGCTTTGGCAGGAAAAACAACTGCAACCCAGAAGAAAGGGAAAGCTGAAGAGAGTGCTGTTCGAAAAGTGAGTATTTGAATAATTGCATATTGCACTTTGTGAAACTGAGTCAGACTCAAATAAAGAAAAATAGTTATATGCTCATCATTATTATATAACATCCTATTTTTTAAATTTTTTTTTTAATTAAAGTCTGTCCATCATTTTTAATAGTATCTATTTTTTATATGTGTAATGCATAGATGTTTTGTCTGAAATCTATTCTGAGTTAACTGCATATTGCATGAAATTACTCACTGGCATAACTAAATTGCTTTTAAAAAAAGCAGAAGCTTCAGGTAATAGTAGCAATTTTTTTTTCCCAACATTTCTTTTTGGCTGGTTAGAAAAATTCAGTTTAACATAAATTTATGTAATATTATTTAAGTTTTAATAAATAAACTAATTAGATGGAAGATGTTAAATCTGTATGTGAAAAATATGAATGTTTGTTTAAATGATAAGGCAAAATTTTCAAGCTGTATATAATAAGCTTTGGCTTTTGGCAATTTGGCTTTTCTTTCAAGCTTATTTTATGAGAAATTGATTCATTATGAAATTATAACTTACTTAATAATCATTTCTTAAACTAATTGCAAATATTTGTGCCTCTATTAAGAACTATGGGCAGCAAAATTAAATACAGTGGTGTTTGTTTTTAAAGAAAGAAGAGACTCCATTTTAGGTTTGCTTATCATTTTATTATTGCTTATCAAATTTTTATCATTGAGCAGAACCTAATTTTTTCACCCAGTTAGAAATTGAAGAAAATATAAAAATTTGAAAAAAATCTCTTATATTTTGTAATAAATAATTTGAAATTAACAAAATCGCCAATCGTGAAATTTAAAAAGAACCTGTTTCTTAATGCAGAATATATTTAATACATGCATGTTATCGAGTTGAGTTGATGATGCATAAAATGACACTTTTGAAAAGTGCCAGTTTTTTTTATATAGCTACTTAGGGAAAAAAGAAACTTAATTTTAATAATTAAATATTAAAATTATCAATTTTCTAAATCCTTTAGTATTTAAAATCCAAGAAACATGTTCTTCATTACTTGTCCTGAAATTTGTTATCTATTTGTTGTTTTATTTCTATTAGAAATGGTAATAAGTTAATGTTAAATTTTACCTTTAGTTCTTGTAGTTTCTAAAATAGTCTGAAATGTCATTTTTTTATAAAAAGATCAAATAATGAAAGGCCTACTATGGATAAAACTAATTTTGATTTGCTTTCTTTCATGAATTTACTACTTACAGTGGTGATATTATCCCTGCTGTTCTGTTCGTGTCTATATGACCCGAAATAAAATTTATACATTCGTAAAAATACATAGTACAGGGATATTTTCATGAAACTTCTTGACATCTTTGGTAAATAATATATTTATGTACTCCTAGGGGGATTTAGGTTTAATTTTATTTCAGTGAAATATTTTACAATTTATACCTAATGTATAGTTCAGGTCAATATGACCCAATACAAAAAAAAAAAAAAATTTTTTTTTACTCATATATGTTTATATGTTTTCTTTTGTTTGGAGTAATTTAAAAGAAAAGAATAATAATATTTTATGTATTTAGTCACATGACGAGAGCGTGTGCAAGGTCCAAAAGTTGATACAATTGGCAGGGGGCCAATATCTTTGCTCTTATTGCAATGTTTCTTTTTTCTTCTGTATTTCACTTTCTGATACACTGTAAAAGAGTTATGCCTGCTAATGTGAGAAAAAAGATGTCGAATTGTAGAAATTCGAGTTACGCTGATATAGCTAAACTAATAGAAACTTCTGACCTTGTAGAAGAAGTATTGGAGTTCTGGCAACAATCTTGATACCGCTATTCTTCAAATGAACTATAAAGGGAGTATTCAGTGCAAGAATCGTGAAATAAAGTGGAAGTTGGATCTGCTGCCACTTTCTTCTCAATCAACTGCTGCTAATATTATAAAAACTACTCCAGGGGTCACAAGATATTCAATGAAAACGATATCAGACAAAAAGTGCATTTGAGGTAGTATTCAATTCTACAATTGAAAACAAAATCATAAATATGACTAATTGAAGGAGAAAGGGTTCATAGGAAAAAGTAAGAAAATATTTAAAGCATATATTGGATTATTATTGTTAGCTGGTGTTTATTAATCATATGGAGAATCAACAAAAAGCTTATGGGATAAAGAAACTGGCAGAAATGTATTTCGTTCAAAATGTCCCTCGAAACATTTTGCACCATATCGGGAGTTATTCGTTTTGATAATAAATTCACTTGTCAAGAAAAAAGAAATTGGGATAAATTAGCTGATGTGCGAGATATCCGAGAAAAGTGGATAGAAATTCTAAGAAAATTATACAATCCGAATGAAAATATTACTGTAGATGAACAATTAATAGGATTTCGTGGCCGATGTCTTTTCAAATAGTATATACCAAGTAAGCCATCTAAATATGGGATCAAAATATGAACTTTATGTGACAGTAAAACTTCGTATGTACTGAAAACACAATTTTAAAGTAGAAAAGAACAAGGGTCAAAAGCCAGAGAAAAATCGGGGAATATGAGTAGTGTGTGTGATTTTACTTACGGGTAATCGGGGCACAATATTGCATGTGATAATGTTTTCACATCTTGTAACTTAGGACAACTTCTAAAACGGAAAATTGTTATGCTTGACACCATTAGAAAAAAAATAAATCGGAACTCCCTGAACAAATGCCAAACAAAGAAGTTCACAACTCCTTATTTTATTTTACATAAGACAAAACAATTGTACAGTACATCCCCAAAAAGAACTAGAATGTTATTCTTATGAGCACTTTGCATCATGACAAAGAAGTTAGCAAACTTGACAAAAAACCATTAATGATCTTAGATTATAATTCAACAAAAGGGGCTGTGGATACTCTTGATCAACTTTTAAACACATATAAAAGAAAAACAAATCGCTGGTCCATTATTGTATTCTATAACATGTTTGAAATTTCTGTGTAGAATGCATTTGTTCTATTGACTTCAATATATAGTGAATGGAATGAAAACAAATTGACTAAACAAAGGCTATTTTGGAAGAATTGGGAAAATCGCTCATTTTTCCATATGTTGAAGAAAGGTTACTCCTACCAAGAAGTGAGGACTCGATAAAAATAGTGAAACAAATGCAGAGAAAAAGGAAAAGTGTACAATCGGGATTTGCAGAGAATACTTCATTGTGTGTTAAACGTGCAAAGTGAAAGCTGTGTCCGTCAAGCATTGACAGCAAAACTAACATGTTATGCTGCAATTGTAAAAATCACATTTGCAATATTATTCAAATTGTAAATAAAAGTAGGTTAGATATATTTTTAAACTTATATTACTATTGTTTAAACCATTTCTTAAATTACACCTGACAATTACTGCAAGAAAAGTTAGTTACCTTAGTCGGGTCATATTTATCCGAACATTAATATATGAAGTAAATACAAACAGAACAGCAGGGTTATGACAGAGGAGCATCTCTGAATATTGCTGCCTAGATGCTGTGTGTAGACTGTAAAATGTTATATTAATTTAATAATGCATGTGAAGTTTTTGGGTAAGACTGTAGGGAACAGTTATGGATAGCTAACCAAAATTCTTTGCCTTTCGTGGATTTTTCATAGTGATGATAGCAATTTTTCTCCTGTGCCTGTTGATAAGAATGCTCCAAATTCTGATTACTGCAAGGATAAGCCACTGGCTGCATTAAAATGTCTTGCTGGTTAAATAGAAAAATAAGGGGGAAAAATACTCGTAATATTTCCCAGAATTTATCTGTATTTTTGAATTGCATAAAAAGTTTTGTTTTAATAGAAGAACCCTTGGTTATTTTTTTTTAATTATGCAGAAAACAAAATACTGTTGTAAATGTTGTTATAGACAGAAATTATTATTTCCAAAATTATTGTGCAAAATGAAATCATGTAAAAAAACGAGCATTTATCTCAAAATTATGAAGAAAAAAACTTTTTAGATAAAAGTAGTAACTTTTTCATAAATTGCTACTATTTGCCAATGAAATTGTTTTAAAATATGCATCCAGATTTGTGCTTTAATGTTAACATTATAAATAATTCAAATTATAACTTTCCCTTCCTTTACACTTTTTTTTTTTTTTTTTTGTAATGGTGCAGTTGCCTCTCAAATGCCTGACCAAGCAAATCATAAGTTTCCATTAAGCATAAATAATTTAACAAATTAAACCCAATATTCTCGACAGCAAACTGGTTTTCCAAGATTTGACTATTTTAATGGGGGAGGGAACCTTGACTGAAAGATATTTATTTTAAAATCAAATCAAATATCATCCAATAAAATTTTATCTTTTTCAAAAATTTCTTTTAGTTGATGCTTGATAGCTGGAATCAAAGTATTTTCTCCAACATCAAACAGAGACTGCAGAATAGTGCCATGAAACTTGTTCATGCAGAAAGAAATGGTGAAGCATTTGACTCGCAACTTGTCATTGGAGTCAGGGAATCTTATGGTACGAATTTTATGTTTTGATGTTTTGCTTATATTATGGTCTATGTAAACTTGACGTATAAAAAATATATTTTCATGATAAGTCTACTTTATATTGCATTTGGACTTTTGGTATAGAACTTGAGTGCAGATATTTCATGATAATGCTTTAATATTTTAAAAAATGGATCATACTTGCGTCCAAATTCTGTATTTTTGTTTTCTTAGTTACTCTGTTAAGATTTTTTTTTTTTTTTTTCCCTTCCCATGAAGCTGT
Source organism: Argiope aurantia (assembly GCA_026543865.1). NCBI lineage: Eukaryota > Metazoa > Arthropoda > Arachnida > Araneae > Araneidae > Argiope > Argiope aurantia. The sequence continues at coordinate 606,454 of JAPMOR010049054.1, read as the reverse complement.
GTAAAAAAATTTACTTACACCTCCTGAATCATTCCAGAATTTTTCTGTGCAATTTTAAAGGCTAATTGATTTTAGTAAATTATGTTATATATATGCAGCAATTCCTTTTGTTATCTAAGTAATTCTATATTTTTTGTTTCAAGAATCTTATCTGAATAAAGATGGGAAAATTGTACATTCATGTTGGATTTACAGTATAAATGTTAAACATATTTATTTATTAACTGAATCAACATCACAGAAACAGTTAAATAACTTCATCTCTTGCAAAATTTGATGGAAATCTTAAACTGTCCAACTCTTTATATGGGAGCAATAATGTGAATAGATTTAATTTTTTAAAAATATTGTGATAGCGAAATGTTGGAAATGATTACTGAACATTGCGTTACATTGGAAAGAGATGGGAAAATTATCTGAACTATGCTGTGTCAAATGCTCCACTACTGTTTCCACAAAAAATAGCTGCTTTTTAGATCACTTTCAATATTTGTCCTTATATCTCAAATGGTGAAAGTTTTAATATAAAGTAACAAAATGCTTTGGATGTTTTGCATTTTGTCCATGCTGCTTTGAACTGGGACATAAAAAAATAGTTATTACAAGAAAAATACGTCTTATTATTTAAAAAGTTGTCCCAAATAGAAATTAAATAAGCTATCAGCAACCTTCTAAGTTTATCAAAATATCTTTCCAAGATGCTGAATAGTTAAATATTCATATGCTGAAAATTTGAAAGTGACTCGTATACTTATGTAAACAATTTGTGTTGTTTCAAATATATTCAACTGATCAAATTGATCTAATTTTGAGAGTTTAGTGGTTTTTAAATTTTATGCAATTTGGAAACAATGAGCATTTGACATTGTATTATTAGAATGCTAAGCAGTCATTTCAAGTTTCTCATTTGTACATTTTTTTGCTTAAATTATGGAATATTTTTAATTTAATGAAGAATGGAAAATATTAAATATATTAACTTAGATTATTTTATGCTATATTTTTTGAGATTGCTATTTTTAAAACATTTTATTTCATATCTGTTTCAGTGAACCTGTGCTCAAATACTGATGATAAACTACAGATCTATCGTGAAAATTTTGAGAAAGCTTATATTGATGCAACTGAGGCCTTTTATAGAGAAAAGGCTCCTGAATATTTAGAAGCCAATGGAGTACAAAATTACATGCGTTATGCTGATCAAAAATTGAAAGAGGAAGAACAGCGAGGTCTCAAGTATTTGGAATCTTATTCAGGATCAATCCAAGCGGTAGATATTACTTAATTTGGGATTTTTTAAATTTAAAAAATGGCAAAATAGTTGCTGAAATAGAAGTGTCTGTAAATATGTTATTGATATACAACTGGCGATTTCAGATATGATTACAAAATAAAATTAGATTAAAATGCTAAAATATCAGTTTTAATTCTGTGTACCTACACTGTTGCTAGGACTTTTTTGCAATTTTCTAAGACACAAATCACAAAAATTACTGGAAGAAATTGCAATGTGTTGGGAAAAGGTGGGTGTGATAAAATCTAAGAATGGGAAATCTATATTAATTTTATTATTGTAATAAGCATACATTATTGCTATTGGAATAGATATGGCAAAAATCTTTTCATTCTGCTGAATAATTAGTCTAAGATCATTATAATCTTCCCTATTTACATAAAATTTCAAAAAGTTAAGTAAGTAGAAGATGACCAGAATTTCATTTTCCTGGAGTCATTGAAAGATAATTCTTGTCATCAGATATTTAATATTGAAATGTGTGAAGTTTATTTGGAAAAAAAAAATTTTTTGTAACAATATGGAAATTACAAGGTAAGCTGTAAAGTGCAATTGAATTGCTATTTAATTTAAATGAGAACTTTTACAAGCATTAAAAGAAAATTTTATTACATATAGAGCAAATTTGCGCTGCTTCTGTGAGCACGGTAGTATTTATTTTTAAGATGAAGTTCTTACAAACTTTTGTAATTCCGTAATTTGTAAAGCATTTTTTAAAGTTATTATTTAATTTTTGCTTATTGAAAAGGTAATAATGCTTTTCCCCCCCTTCTATATATAGTTGAATGAATGCTGTGTTGAGTACCTTGTCACAGTGTTTAAAGAAGTTATTCTTGCTGAATGTCCTGGAATGATTAAAAATAATGAAACGGAAAGTGAGTGTCAAGAATTGAAACTTTATTAACCATCAATGATAATTAATTGAAGTACTTAAGTCTTTAAATACTTAAAATTATAATTGTTCAAACATTTTTCAGTTTGATTATAGAGTTATGCATTTTAATTTTCATATTTTTTTCTAGGTTTTTAAGATAAAGATTATAGTTGCCTCATAGTTTGTAATTGAAGAAACCTTAAAATTCACAAGTTCTTCGTTTTAAAACCCTGTTACTTATTAACTTGATAAATTTATTGAAAAAATAATTTGTATATATTTAGATGCAGTATTTATGTTTTTATAATCTACTTTTTTACTTGTCAAATATAAAATCTTATTTGTATCTTTTTTTCAAGTATAATTATATTTTTAAAATTATATTTCTAATATGAAGTAAACCTTTCATATTAACATATTTAATTGTACATTTTTGACTTTTTTCATATATTTTAGAACTTCAGCTTATGTTTAAATTGATGGATCGAGTTCCTGATGGTATTACTCCTATGCTTAAAGATTTGGAGAATCATATTATTAATCAAGGACTGGCTGATATGTTTTCTTCTGCAGATATTATTACTCAAGTATATATTTGTTCTGTTTAAATGCTTAAAAAATGTCAAATTTTTTTTTGTCATTGTTATTTTAATAATACTGGAATTACAAATACTACATTGATTTTAATCTTGTATTTTTTCATTTGTCATTTTACTCGTACACTATAAATTGGTATCATTTTTTTAAATAATGTAATAATCTTTATACTCAACTCTCTTCCTGTAATTTCTACTGCTAGTTTTCTTTTTAATTTCTTATTCAAAAGAAATGTTAATAAATTAAAGACTTATTTTAATATGCAAGGAATAGTTGAAATGGAAATGTAAGCTGAATTGCCATTTTATTTCGTAACATTTAGCTCATATTTTTAAAACTGTATGACATTGTACGCAGTCGATTTATGCAATTTTTAAAGTATGATTTATTTAATTTAAGAAATTAGAGACAGAGTTTATTAGCTAAAAATAATTTACTATTTTTTGAAAAATAAAGTAATAACTCTTTTCCTTGAAAAAATTAATTAAAAGCATCTTTGCCAGAAATCTTTATTAAACCTCTTCATGCCATTTGTACTATTTATTCCAGGACTCTGAAAAGTATGTAGAACAGCTACTGGAATTGTTTAGGAGATTTAGTAGACTAGTCAAAGAAGCATTTAATGATGACCCTAGATTCCTAACATCAAGAGATAAGGTATGCTAATGAATTTGCTATTATATAATATATATTGTTTTAGAAGTATTTTTTGAAAAAATTATATATGATTGCTAATCTTAAATATTTTTATCCTTAATTATTCTGCAATCAGGAGTCTGATTTCTTTATTTTGGTGTTAAATTATAAATACTTTTATGGCCACATTAAATCTTTCTGTTTATGGGTTATTTTTCTTATTTAATATAAAATTGATAACTTTGTTTATTAATGTTGTTTCTTGCAATTAAATCTACAATAAATGTTGTTTTACTAATGTTGGCTTTATTTATTTTTTCTCTCTCTCTCTCTCTCTTGTAGGCTTTTAAACAAGTTGTCAATGATACATCAGTTTTTCGTTTAGAATTGCCATCAAAACAGAAAGGGTAAAAGTGATTCTTAATTATCTTTCTATACTTTTATATTCACTTTTTACTTTACTTTTTTTCTGTCTTAAAATGCATAACATATAAAGTGCAGAACTTACTTTATTACATTGTCAGTGTTATAATTAGTAACAACTTGAATTAATGATGCAAATTTTCAACTTGTATCATTATGATCTTTTATAAAATTCAGATTAATATCCTACTGTATCTTAAAAATAATTGATATTTTAAACAAAATTTCATTTCAGATGCCTTAATTGGTATTCCATTTTCTGAAATAAAATTCTTTGAAATGAAAAGAATATTTTTATGTAATGAAGCTCTTTTTCTTTGCCTTAAGATCAATAGAAATATATATTTTAATTTCAATATATATATATATATCCTCTAGAATTTCTTCACAAATGTGACAGCTTGTAAGAAATTATATCTACGTCCTTAGATATAAACAATTATATTTTCATGATCTCTGATTGATATAAACACATTTTAAGATATTGATGGTGGTTACCAAAGTAAGAAATACCAATGACTAGTTATTTGTTTTTAACTTTTGGTATTAACCAAAACTTAATTATAAATTTTTCTGAATTATCTTATGTTTAAGCAAATATGTACCTTGCCATGGTAGGAAACAGTTCATTTGCTAAAACATGTTTTCCTGGCTTATATCAAATTTGGATTTTAAATAAAATAGCTGTAAAATGTTTAATTCTTCTACGGTATTCCATTTCTTATTTAAAATACAACTTACTTTTCTTTCTTTCATAGTTTTTACATTGTATATCATTTGAGGATTAAATATCAGTTTTAATACACTGCTGACATTCTTAACATAATGTTAATTTTCCCTTGAACATTGAATATATTATAACGTAGCTCTCTAACCATTCTGAAATTTTTGCTCAATTAGACTGATTAATTGGAAATTTAACTTGGTTTTGCTTCCTGGCATTGAATTTTACTTAGCTCTCAGAATGTGATATAATATGCATTCTTTCCTTCCTTCATTGAAGATAAATAAATACACATAAATAAAAAAAAACTCGCTTTTTGATTGTCATTTTGTGTTTTCATTCAACTGAATGTTAGAGCAATCATTATATGCTTCCATTATTTCTAATAATTTAATACAAAATATGAATATATCCTACTTGGCAATATTTTCAAATTATAGTTGTTACAAAAATTAATGCTCAAATTTTGAAATGACTTTAATCACACATAATATTAAAGAATTCTCCAAAAATTGCATTTTTTTCCCCCCTTATATACAAAATTGTCCAGTGTTAAATTAGACAAAATATATAGAAATAACATTTGGATTTCTTGCTAGCCGTTTTTTAAAAAATGAGACAAATTGATTTAAAATTTTTATAATTCATTTATCCAATGTATTATTTTTAGCAGTATATTATAAATAAATGTTGTGAGTACATATGTTGTTTATATTATGTTATGTGGCAATTGTATTTATTTGTCACATGGATAGATTTATGGTGCATATAAATAAATATCATATAAGCAGAATTTCAAAAGTGATGCAGTCTGTAGTTAATAAATTGGCATGTGTAATTATTTCATTTTTTTTTCAAAGTCCATTTCAATTTTTATCTGAATGCATAAATAATTATTAATTTCGAAAAGAAGTATGAATTATGACAAAATAATAGGTTTTTTATTCTTATCTTAATATGATTGGATAAAATATTATGTTCATATATTTGGCTGCCATATTTTAATAATTTTAATATGCAGAGTTTTCTTTTGAGACGTTTTCTAGAAAAGCATTCCTACTTTTCACCATGAGCTATGAAGCACATTATTATAAGCTGTTACTATATTTTTTTTTTTTAGATTAGCTCATCTTTTACTTTTGTATAATTCAAATTAATAAATATATTACCTACTTTTTTAGTATACTAAACGTGATTTAACTCGACTTAGATATTCATTTAAGTACCAGAGCTTATGCATTTTTATCAACCTGTTTGTAAGAGAGGAACTTGTGAAAGATAATTTGGGTTTCAAGAGAAATTTAAGTTAGCTTAGAATTGAATTTTTATACAATTTTGTAATAATTGTATAAAAATTCAATAACTATTCTGATTGTAATAAAGAACATTAAAAAAATTTCAGCTCATCCTGTTTGAAATTAGGAAACCCATATAATTTCTTTTAATAAATTTCTGGTTTCTTTCTATTCCAGTTGATAATGTGCAGGGAAGACTTAAATTGTGTGTCACTTATGGTGCTCAGTGTAATAATAATTTACTTAAAAGTAACAGACATATTTCAGAAGAATTTATTTTAAATACCAATATGTGATATTTTGTACATGTTCATAGCTTTAAAATGAAATCAATGAAACTTTTTTGTTGTTGTTGCACAAGGTTTAATTATGGTTCAGTCATTCATCACTTTCTATGTAATGTCAGTTTGAGTTGTTAGTTACTTGTTGATACTGAATAATGATAAATGTACATCTTGAATCATTGGGTTCATTTTATTGTTTTATTTAAAAATCTTTATGTAAGTAGAATGTTGATGAAATGCTTATATAATTCCATTCCCGTTTAGTGTTGGCAATAAAACACAGCCAGAATCTCGCTGCCCAGAGCTTTTGGCTAACTACTGTGATATGCTTTTGAGGAAAACTCCTCTGAGCAAAAAATTAACCTCTGACGAAATTGAATCAAAGCTCAAAGATGTGGTTAGTAGTCATATTTTCTTTAAAAGTTTACTTTATTTACTTTACAACTTACCTTTGCATTAATATGTTGTCTTTCTTGCTTTTGTTTGATAACAAATTTTAAAAAGCATATATTTAGCAAAAGTAATTAAATTTATTTTAGGAATTAAAAGATATATATATTAATGTTTGACATTTTTACACTTTCGCATCTATATTTATGCATCTTTTCGAAATGCAAGGGGCAAAAAAACATTTTTTATGGAGTAAAAGGAGGATATTTAAATTTTTTTGATAAATTAATGGAAGTTTTAAAGCTGAACTTAATGCTTGGTATATTTTAGTAGGTGATGATGCATTTAAATAATTAACACTCAGACACATTTCTAGTGGAGAAATGATTGCAAGTTATTATTTGCATACTACTAAATTTTAAAATTTTAGTTGATGTATTGCAGAATAGATTATAATTTAGCAAAGATATTCTACGAAAAAAAATCCCAGATACTTGGATTTCTAATTATTTTTTGCAAGGATTTTCTTAATTTTTTATTGACATACATGGTAGTTCTTTAAAAATATCCTATAAATTATAATTGTGTTAAAATATAAGTTTGAATTTGAAAGCAATTGCTAGTTACTGATTTTGTTTAAAAGAGCTTTACAGTTTTTAAATATCCATTGGAGCAAACATGATAGTGCATGAATGAGTAACATTAATTATTTAATAACCTTAATTATTTCTCACTTAATTTGTATTCTTAATATACCAATTATCTGCTATCTCTTCTGGGTGTTGAAAATTGAATGCTTAGTTGTATTTGTGTTATTTTATTTTTAAGTTGTCAGTTTCTCACTTTTTAAAAAAATCTTTTTTGTATACCCCCAAACAAGCATGCATGACTTATGTTAAAGGTGAAGAGAACTATATGTGAAATCTTGAAACATATTAATAATGAAGAAAATGCGAAAGAAATTAAATTTTCTTCAATGTATTTTTAATTTTAATGCATTTATGTTTCCATTTGTCTGATAACATTAGACTTATTGGAATGTTGTTCTGTAGATTTTCTTGTATTCTTACACATTACACATTAGTGTTAAAATCTTATACACATTAGTTTAAAATAAAAATTTAAATTTTACACATTAGTGTTAAAATCTTATATTTAAATCATTATATAAGAGCAACTTTTTTTGTTGATTAATTTCTTCCAAATTGACATCAATATATGATTTGGATGTGAAAACCACATATTGAATTTCATTTTTCCCCCCCTTCTATTTATTATGCTCACAGATATACATCATTTCAAAAACGGTTCTCGTACTTAAGCTATTTCAATTCATGAAAATCTTGATTATGCTATTGTTTATTAAATTATTTATATTTATACTTGGTATAGTAGAAAGTAAAAATTTAATCTCTTTGTAAATAAAATTTCTTCTGTATTTGCAAAAATATATTTATTTGAAAATATGTAATTTAAATGGCACAGAAATAAGATTTAGATGCATCTTACTTATTTTTAATTATGTCTTTGATTCATTTATTCCTGACATAGCAACATGTTTTCATTTCTGCTTTAAATTTTTCTGTAAATTCCTAAATATTTAATGATTTTAAAAAATTTCCAGCTGTTAGTTTTAAAATACGTTCAAAATAAGGATGTCTTCATGCGGTATCACAAAGCCCATCTGACCAGACGTTTAATACTAGATTCTTCAGCTGATAGTGAGAAAGAAGAAAATATGGTTGAATGGCTTAGAGTAAGTTAATCTCATGTTTAAATTTTGGTTTGGCAACACAGAATTTTTTAAATATATTCTCGTTCTAATATACTAAGATTTTGAAGTTTCCTGTATTTATGTTATTGGTGACTAAGCAATATTTTTATATTTCTAGTTACTTAATTATGTTTGTATTCGATTAACTGTAATTTTCATTTCTTATCAGAGGCACCGTTCCGTGGTACATTTAGGAAAAAAATTAAATACAAGATTTCGTTACTTTTGTAATCGGGCATTGTTAGGGAAAGCTATAAATAAACTAAAAATAGGTGCATAAAATATCTTCTTATAATTTAGTTAGCTAATAAAAATAATTGAACAAAGGTTAAAGTTATTCACATAAGCATGGTATGCAGAAGTTCAAAGTAGGTTTAATTTTAGCACTCAATATAATGCCCATGTCACCATAAACACATATCTGAAAAATATGTAATATTTTAAAAAGTAAAGTAATATGAGTAAAATCTTATCTTGGACTTAATTTATTTGTTAAAATAAGAGTATGAGTTAGAACAATTAATTTTTAAATCGTGCAATGTAAAAAAAAATATATAAAAACTAATAAAAATTGATTTAAACCGTAATTAAACATTGCAAGCAGCAACTTGAGGGCAAATAAAATTGTATTAAATATTTGTAATGTTTTCCTTTGAAGGGAATGGTAACACTGAAAATCAAATAATCTTCCTTATTTTAGAGAAATTTAATTAATATTTAAGTATAAGGAAATAACAATTGAAGTATTTTTGATCCAAATTAGAAAGAATTATCAATCATTAGTATATTTCTAACATTACAAAAATTGTTTTATTTGTATAATTAATGAAATATGTTAAACTAAAAAGTATAGTAAATTATGTTATAAATATTAAAATTCCAATTTATATGGTTGTATTCCAGTCAGACCTGAAATTCTTATGACTTGTTTGTTAGTTGTTTTTGCAGAGCATATATTTTATTTTTAAATAATGTCTATTTGTTTACTTGACAGGATGTTGGTATGCCTGCAGATTATGTCAATAAGCTAGCAAGAATGTTTCAGGATGTTAAAGTGAGTGAAGATCTTAATCAACAGTTCAAAGACACTCATAGGCATAAAGGCAGTTTAGCAGGTAAATTATTGACTTTTTCATACTCTGTGGATAACTATGGTTAATGTAGAAATAATCGTATTAAATTTAACTAATAGTTAAACAAAGTAGTTATTTATTTATAGCTAATGTGAACTTTTGAAAAAATGAATAAGAATGTATCTTTCAAAATATTCTTCTGCTCCCAATTTGTTATGCGTTTATGGAATCCTTTTGAAAATATCTTCATTTTGTTTACTTTGTTGGTAAGTAATCTTCAGTTTGAAGAATAGTCCATAGGTGTTAAATCTAAAGCATAGTCATTCACTTAGTTTTGGGTCAAAAAACCTGGGATCAGGAATTATTTGTATGTTGGGTATCTTATCTTGGTGAAACTTGAAGCTTCCTTTGTGTTTCTGTTTGTGATGCTTCTTTTAATGTTTCATAATTAGTTGAGTTATTTAGATATAATTTCATATCCGTGATATCATGAGACATTAAAGTGTTACATTAATTATGCGATTCTAACTGCATGCTTTTTTTTTTTTGTACTTAACAACTTGCATATATTAAACAAAATCTTTTTACTTTTAACAATGGCAGAAAATTGAATGATCATAATTTATGAAACAATGAAAATGGTTTTTTCAGAGGAACAATGGAATGAAATGACTATTAAATTGGTATCATTAAAAAGACAATTTTTCAATTGTATATCAAATTCAGCTTCGTTTTGAGACTAACTTAACTCTGGATTTAGATTTTTATTTATTATTTTTTTAACTTGGCCAGGATTTACAACAAAAATAAAATTTGTGATGACTTTTTTTTTTTTACATAACTAATTTAGCTAATTATATTTCAATTCAGAGCTTAAAAAGCCTGAAAAGTATATACCTTTAAAAGTTTATAATTCTTCATATATTCTGACTACAGGCCATCTGAAAAATATTATCCTAAGGAATTTTTTCTCAAGAGGAAGTGTTTTACCTTCCTCCATTTCACTTCATTATCTTCTCTTTAAGAAACAGAGAAAGATTTGAAGTATTGAGGAAATTATGGAAGTTAAGTTTGCATATGGGGAAGCATTCTTCCGTTATTAATCAGAGTGGACTGGCTTGAGAATGTTCATGTATAGTATAGACTGACATGCATTTTTTTCTGCGATTCAGTAGTGATGTACCTATTATCACATTTCATCATATCCAGATTTTTGGAATTTTTGCTCATTAATTTTGATATTTTTGATTCAGTACATCAATTAAGTTTCTGCATTTAGTTTTTGCTCCTGGTTATCGCATATGTCAGAGAAAAGTATCTATAATATTTTGCAGGAGTATTATCAAAGCATTCAACATATTCCAATATCTAAGATTTAAAGTCTGTTGAAAACAATAATTAAAGTCGCTTAGATTTGTATTTCACTTGATTTATAGACACTTAAACAAACATCTTTATTACTCTATGACAGAAAATAAAAGTAGATGGCAGCAATTTATACCAGAATTTAGAGAATTAATTGAAATAATGCCTTATACATCTTAAAATCGGAAAATTTGGATATCATGACTTTTACCTGAATAATAACAATATCTTGTTTGCTTCATTTGCATTTTTGTATATTCTTTTATCTTCGGCTTAAGTTAAAAAAGCAATAACATAAAATGGTTGCATTATATACTATTACATTAAATTAATGTTTGACAATAAAACTGTGTTTTTTTTAAAGAAAAATTAAATATAATATTCATTTAGTAGTAAAAAAATTTTGAAATAGCATTTTTGATGTGCTGGAGAAATAATAGGTTGTGTGTGTGTGTGTATCAGACAAGAGGAATAATCCTTCTTCAGATTGAGAAACTTCACGAGCATTGCACATTCCCTGTTGCAATTTTATCTATAAAATTCCGATTTCTAAAAAAATTGGTCTTTCCAAATATGAAAGAAATAGGAGCTTATTGCATCTTTTGGTAATAAATATTAGAAATTGGAGTATTTATTTAGAATGAGAGATATCTTGAAGAAAAGACACATATTCACTTTTCACTTGATATAAATTTAACCGATTCTTTAAAAAAAAAATTTGAAAGTTTAAAATGAAGATAAAGGAAGAAAAGTAGTTTTTGTCAATAGGAGTTTTAAATCATTTGTCGTAAAATCAAGACTACAACATTTCATATAACGCATCAAAAATAGAAGGAGTGTTATTTGAAGGGATGCTGTGCTATATCTTGAATCCCACGTATGATCAGTGCTTCAATTACCTGAATTAGCAATTTTTGTAAGCTTTTTTTTTAATGTTAGCAGTTTTAATTATGACAAAAGATTGCCCTTTCACAGTGGATAAGGCTGCATATAAAATTAAAATGATTGCGATTATTACATTGGGGATTGAAAATCGCATCACTTCAAAAGGCAAAGCTATTTAGCTTTTCTAGAAAGAATAAGTTAATAAAGAATCCTTATAAGCAAAGTGTCGTGGCTGGTTCGTGAGTGCTTTGAATAAATAGGCAAATAGAAAACTTAACAACAAATTTATTGCAGATTCATTCGAGTTACTCTGCTCAGTAACTCCTCCAAGACCCAACACTCGAATGACCTCCCTCTTTTAATTACATTCGCGCTAGTTGTCTAGTGCCATCTATGAACATTTATTTCCTAACGCTTCAAAATCCAATCACTACACCCCCAACGCAAGAGTAGTGTTTATATGAAAACGTAAACATACCTCTCAATTAAAATTATGAATTAGATTTTAAAACGTATCTAATAACTTCAAATTATCCACACAAAAAAATAAACACAAATGGAAAGTTAACTCGAATGAATAACTAATTACTAATAAACATTTAAGAAAGCAATGAGGTAAAATAAGAAATGCACAATTGAATATAAATACCATCTTGATAATAAGAAACTCGCTTATCAGTTAATATACATTAATATATACTTAATAATGTATATATTCACTTATCAACTAATAAACACAAATTTATAATGAATATAATCACCTAGTAAACATTAATACATAATTAAGAAAGGATTTCACTTGATAAACATTACTCAGATGATATTTCAAATATAACCAAAACTGAATGAAAATTTATAGCAAACACTAGAAAAAGTTCTATTTCTGTAACTAATCCTATTTCGAATAGTTTTGCACATTATACTCTTAACCAAACTTGCGAATACCAATTATTCAACATATTAAGAAAATGATAATCATAAAAAAAAACATTAAAACAAATATACATAAATAGCAAGCACAAATTATTATTATTTTATAGTCACTAATCCCATATTGATATATAAAACAGAAAAATGATATTAGTACTAAAAAAATGTTTTTCAGTCTATTTTGGTGATAAACGTGACAGAGCATCAGCATGCGGCATTTAGAACATTAATCGAGATGACTGAGGAGCGCACTTGGTCAGATAAGGAAGGAGGTTATGATCGGTAAAAATGTGGATCTCGGATCCAAACACAAGGGTTTCAAATTTTTTCAAGCTCCAAACTATAGCAAATGTTTCCCTTTCGATTGTCGACCAAGATTGTTGGCTTTTGTTTAATTTTTGACTTGAATAAGCGATAGGGTCCATTTTTCCATCGACAGTCTGCGATAAACACGAGCCAATCCCGATTGACGAGGCATCACAATGAATCGCAAAGGACTTGCTCATATTCGGGGTGTGTGGAGTAGGAGCGTGTAACAATGCTGATTTTAATTTTTCAAAAGCAACACTATGAATTTCACACCACGGCAACACATCAGGGCTTCTTTTCTTTGTTAGTTCCGTTAATGGAAAGGCAATCTCGGCGAAAATCGCAATATAATCACGATAATAGTTGAACAGGCCAAGAGCACTACGTAGTTGTTTCTTGGTTTCAGGTACGGGCAAACGAGAGATCGTTTCTAACTTAGCTGGATCAGCTTGATGCTTTTCTGAGTCAATTGTATGTCCCAGATATGAAATTTCAGATTTCGCAAAAGCACACTTTGAAAGATTAACATTGAATTGCAGCTCTTCCAATCTATCCAGCACCCAATGAAGGTGTTTCAAGTGAGAGGGAATATCATTGGAGAATATAGCAATGTCATCAATATAAGCACGGCAAAATTCTCTGTATGGCGACAATGCTTTGTTCATTTCCCTTTGAAAAGTTGCAGCTGCATTTTTCAGCCCAAAAGGCATTACCTTAAAACGATATTGTGCTCTATGGGTCTTAAAAGATGTATAATCCCGCGAATCTTCTTCCATGGGAAACGAATAGTACCCCTTCAAAAGATCTAACACACTAATCACATTTGCCTGTCCTATGGAATATATTAATTCCATTGCGTCTTCCATGGGGGAATCGTCGGTTTTAGTCGCTGCATTCAAAGCTCGATAATCCACGCACATCCTGATAGATCTATCCTTCTTGTTTACACAGACTATAGGATAAGCAATGTCAGCTGAGTTCTCTTCGATTAGATCTAGTTTCTAGGAGTTCTTCGATCTGGGAGTCGATTTGAGGTTTTAGCGCTTCAGGAATCGTGTACACGTAAGGATTTTTCCTTTCTTTCTCGTCCTCTTAATTTTATCTTGTGATGACCAACCTTTGCAACTCTAACTTGTCCGGTAAATATTGAATGATGATTCCGCAATAAGTTCAGGATTTGACATTTCACTTCCTCAGAAAGATGTCGCAAATCCACTTGATCTAATATCTCTTTCCAGTAACATACATTTTTATAACTGGGGGGTGAATAAACTTCTCCGAAGTCTGCATCATGTTCAAAGATCATGCCTACAGTATTAATTCTTGGATAGTATTTCCGAATTTTATTTGCATGACAAACAATGCCGAAGTTTTCCATCGCTAAGTTTTACTTTATATGAATGTGGAGGGCAATGCTCGATAACTTCTCCAGGACCAGTCCAACGGGCATATAATTTGTTCGATGAATCTGGTATTAATAAATAAACTTGGTCACCTGGCTTAAATTCCTTAGAAGCGGTTCGGCGGTTAAAATATTCTGCATATGCCTGCTGTTTACCAGAAGCGATGAGAGATGCTTCCTCTGAAGCTCTTTCTAAGTTTATTTTTTGCTCCTGCAAATAATCCACAACTGATTTCTCCATGTTTAACCGAATGGCAATATCACCACACCAGCTCGATTTTAGAACACTGAGAGGTCCTCGTGCTTCACGTCCATACATCAACTTGAATGGTGAAACACCCGTCGTAAAGTTAGGAACTTCCCTGTACGCAAAAAGCATATACGGAATGTATTTATCCCAATTACTCGGATCAGTTCTGATAATGTGACGGAGTGAAGTTTTGAACACCCTATTATATCTTTCTATAAGGCCATTCCCAGCTGGATGGTTAGGCGTCGTAAATCTGGGAGCACAACCTAATCTTTTCATGAATTCCTGGGTTAACTTAGAAATAAAGTTCGTTCCATTATCACTTGCAATAACATTGGGTATTCCAGTCCGCATGAATGTCTCCAATAAAGCATCACACGTAGCTTTAGCCGTTAACGAACGAAGAGGGATAGCCTCCGGCCATCGAGAATGCTGGTCCATTAAACATAATACATACTTATGCCGACGAGCAGAAGGGGGTTCAGTGGGTCCTATTAGATCTATATTTACTATTTCAAATCGCAATTCCGGACGTAGAACAGGAGTAATAGGAATTGAATTTTATCAATCATTTTTTTCGGACTCCTCAACTGGCATTCTTTATAGGATTTACAAAAGTTTTTAATATCATCTGTCATATTCGGCCAATAAAAACTGTAGTTAATTCTTTCAGTAGTCTTTTTTAATCCCATATAGCATCCGAAAATTGATTCATGTGCTAATTTAAGAACTTGCTGTCTCTTATTTTTGGGCAAAACCAGCTGACTCACTTTTTCGCCTAATATTTTATCCCGGTGGAATATTAATTCATCATTCATAAAAAAGTTTCCTTTTCCAAGCGATACATTTTTTCTTACTGACTGCAAAGTATCACATTTTCTTTGTTCTTTCAACGCATTAATTTTGTTTTTCTTATCCAAAGGATCGCTTTCATTTCCGCTCGCTTGTTCTTGTTCTTCGCTCTGACTAACTCCACAACAAATCATAAATCCATCAAAGCTCTCTTCCATCGGCGCCTCTAATTCAGACGAGTTTTGGGTGCGGCTGTGGTTTATGCTTTCTCCCAATAAGTTTAATACAGAGGGGGGGGGGGAGGATGAACTGCTCTTGAATTCTATCCGTGATAGCTGCAACTATCTCAGTAGGCCTGGAAAATCCTTCGTTGTTTTTATCTTTTAATGATATTTGAAAACTCGAAAGAGTAGCGTTAATCCTTTCTCCAAATGCACTTTTTAAAATGATTTTTCCTTTTTCTTTTTGTTCACTTGACATATATTTAGAATTTAAAACTGGTATCATAGCACCTGAGTCAACTAGGGTTTTCAGTTCTCTATTGTCCACTTAAATATCAACGTATTGTAAAGGGTTGATATGTAAGCTTTTTTCACCATTAATTAATTCCGACTGAATTTCCGCGGTTAAAATGTCTTCCCGTTTCTTTTCTGCCGCCGATTCTCTCAACTGCGATTTTTATGTCTATTTGAGCAGTCTCTAGCAAAATGCGACAATCCACAAATGTAACAATCTCTTGTTACTTTTCTTGAATTTGTAGTTTCGTTTTTATGAAAGCTTTTGTTTCTGAATTCTCGTTGATGCGGGGGTACATATTTCCGTTCCGAAAAATGTCTCTCTTCTTTTTCGTCGTAGGTTTGATGCTTAGAACAGTTATTCTCTTGATATGGTTTTTTCTTTTTCCTCACAATGTTTGATCGCACATTTTCATAATCATCTAATTTGCTTGCAGTTTCGTTTGGATTCGTGAATTGTGACCAAACATCAATAAAATGTTCTTTAATGTCCGTAGGTACTTTCCGCTTTATCTTTTCTGTTATGATTAAACCCGACAAACTTTCAAAAGTAGTTATTTCCAATCCTTGAATCCATTGCTCAAAATAATTTTTAAGTTCGTAAGTAAAATCGCACCAGGTAGTCTCCGGTCTTTTAAAATGAGTCATAAACTTTTGTCTGAATTTTTCCGGGCTGAATTTAAATCGTTTCACTAATAAACTCTTGATGTGGTCATAGTCCTTAACTTTCTCGATTGGCTCTCGAGCGATGAGTTGGGTTATATCCGTTGGCGATAATCCTAATAGATGCGACACGTAATCTTCTCGTTTTACTTGAGCCCACTCGGCGTGCCTTTCGAACAATAGCAAATATAAACTGATATCACTGTTCTTTTCATCGAATTTCTGCATCATGTGCCTGAATTCTATCTTGGGAGTTGGTAATTCGACATCCACAGGTACACTGGAATATTGCAGCTTCAGTTTCTCAAGTTCGAATTCTCGTTCTTCTTGTGTCTTTTTCTCCTGCAATTCCCACTCTTCTTTAATTTTTCTTTCTTCAAATTCTCGTTCTTCTTTAATTTTTCTTTCTTCAAATTCTCGTTCTTCTTTAATTTTTCTTTCTTCAAATTCT
>JAPMOR010049054.1:529251-589518 GCA_026543865.1 Argiope aurantia | reverse complement strand
TTTCTTCAAATTCTCGTTCTTCTTTAATTTTTCTTTCTTCAAATTCTTGTTCTTCTTTAATTTTTCTTTCTTCAAATTCTCGTTGTTCTTCTTTAATTTTTCTTTCTTCAAATTCTCGTTGTTCTTCTTTAATTTTTCTTTCTTCAAATTCTCGTTCTTCTTGCTTTCGTTTTTGATCTTCTCTCTCTTTTCTATCTTCTATGATAACTATCATTTGTTTCAAGTCCACAATTTTCATCTCTAATGAAACAGTTTCACCCAGCTCTTCTGCAAACAACTTCAAATCTTCCTTTTTCGCACTGCCTAGGAAGGCCATATCGATACCGAAAGCACACCTTTATCGAATAAAGTTCGTCAAAAATAGCACTCGATTCTCAGTCCTGTCCGATGCGCCAAATGTCGTGGCTGGTTCGTGAGTGCTTTGAATAAATAGACAAATAGAAAACTTAACAACAAATTTATTGCAGATTCTTTCGAGTTACTCTGCTCAGTAACTCCACTCCAAGAGCCAACACTCGAATGACCTCCCTCTTTTAATTGCACTCGCGCTAGTTGTCTAGCGCCATCTATGGACGTTTATTTCCTAACGTTTCAAAATCCAATCACTACACAAAGAACGTAGGTTTAATAAATTTGTAATAAATTATTAATTCTTTAATTATAATTATATTATTTTCTATTTACAATTTTATGAAAAATTAAATTAAAATTTATATAACCTTTAATACACAGTTGAAGCACTTATCATAATTTTGAATATCGAAAAAGTTATCCCACGAGATCAACTGCAGGCATTGAATTTTTGCTTATGTATTTTTTAATAAGGATTAAAGTGCATCTTAAAAGAAGGGTAAGGAATTTGACGTGAACAATTAATATTATCAAAACTTCATTATGAAAATTTATTCACAAGTATATCAGCAACTGAAAGTTTCTTTAATGCATCTGTGTTTCATCATTTATGTTTACAACTCTTTACCACTAAAACGATCTATCTTGTCATTAATAATAGCAATTGTGATGATAACATCTTTTTGCAACCAATAATCCTCATTTAAATTTGTGAACTTCACAGTTATTGGATAGTTTGTTAGTGTTAATAGTTCATCGGGATTTTTCTTTAACAATGTCTGAAGTCATTGATCAACTCATTAACTAAATTTTGATTCTAAAGTTTTCTTGATGAAATTTGGGAGTTATTTAAGAAGGAAAAATACCTTCCCATATAACTAAAATAATTTGTGTTTGTGTTATCAGTGTTAACATAATTTTTTTCATCCCCTATATCCATAATGCATTAACTTAAATCTGAATTGCATGCTTCATATTTGACATTATCAGTATTTTTTTTTAATGGTTTAATACCTGAGTGCTCTTAGTCGTCATTTGAGAACAGTTACATTTTTACTTTCATAGCTAAACTTATTCTGTTTGATTTTTCTTTTGCCTATCAAATCAACATCAATCACTCAGGGCAGATTTCAGTTGGAAATACCATCCATTACCCGGATTTTGAAGTTTAAATGACATTGTTTCAAAAATTTTATTTCTTCCCTTTATTTTCAAATAATCTTATTATTTGTTTTAGAATATTCTGTTATGGTTTGAACTTTCTATTTAAAAAAAAAGTTTGAAAAGACTACTTTTAATTTTAACCTTGATGTTTCAAGCATAATATAAAAGTATATTACTGAATTGTGGGCTTTAAAATATAAACATTAACAGTTAATGGAAACATTTTTTTTTTTTGCAACAACTTAATTACAAATTGTATTAACTTTAATTAGGAATGATGCTTTCAAAAGCATTTATGTATTTGTATTAATTTTATCTGATTATTTCATTCAAATTAATAACCATATAAGCATCATGAAACATGCATTTTTTTTCTTTATTTTCTAGATGCTATTAATATAAAAATCTTGAATGCTGGTGCCTGGGCAAGGGGTAGTGAAAGAGTGCAGGTATCTTTACCTTTAGAACTTGAAGATTTTATACCTGAAGTGGAAGACTTTTACAGACAAAAACACAATGGCCGTAAATTGCAATGGTACCACCATATGTCAAATGGAACGGTAAATGTTTAATTTATAATTTTTTTTATTTGGTGTGTTTAATTTATATTATTGCAATTTTTAAACTTTGGCTTTTTATAAATCATGAATCATTTCAACTCATCAGTAATGTTTTATATGACAATTTAATGGCTCTTGTGAAAATATAAATAAAATTATATTTTAAGCTACATTTCCTTTCCAAAAGTGCAGCATAGTATACCACTAATGTATCGCCTAATGAGTCCTATATTATAAAGCCCATAATTTTCTGAATTCATCATCCTTTGATGACAACAATAATAAAATGTTTCATGTGCCCTGTATGTTAAGAATCAATAAATTGTGGGTGCTAAGTTGAATTTAATTTTGGATTTCTTATAATTTGGGATAGATTTATGAATTGAACATCTAAGGAAACTTTTTCAAAATTTAAGTCGTGATAAAAATAAATTTTATTAACTTCATAAGTAATTACTGTTGAGAAAATATTTATTACTTTAAATGATGAAATGAAAATTGTCAAGTTTCATTCAATTTTGATAAAAAAAAATTTAATGGACATTAAAGATAAACAGTGTAAAATGAAGAAAAATATTTTTTTAAATAAATTTAGATTAATTCAGGGCTTACATTAAGTAGATGCATATTCATTCTTGTAGATCACATTTAGTAATATGGCTGGAAAATTTGATCTTGATGTGACAACCTTTCAAATGGCTGTCCTGTTTGCGTGGAATCAAAGGCCTTTTGATCGGGTATCTTTTGAAAATCTTAGGTTAGCAACTGAACTGCCTGATGCTGAACTAAGAAGAACATTGTGGGTAAGTAATAGTCAAAAAAAAATTATTTATAAAAGCTTTTTTTTAAAAAAAATCTTATTATAGAAAATATTTGCATGCAATCCCAGTTAATATTAAATTTCACTGGAGATCAGATGAATTTTTGGCAGTGCTGTTTGGAAGTTTGGTGATTAAAGTTTCTGTTAGTATTTAAAAATTGTTGATTGTAATTGCATGATCTTAATAGAAGTGCTTTGAAACTCCTGATAGGTAAATGGTGTTGATAAAACACAATTAAACAAAAACAAATTGTCACACAATGCATGGTTAGAGTGTAGTTTATGAAATTGTAGAAATCACTATAGCAATGGTCAGTTTTTCTCATATTATCCTATTGACATGAAAAATGGAGTAATTTTTATTTTATCTGAAATGGTGAGACATATAGTTTGAAGAAAGAGAAAAATCTTAGCAGTTTATAAAGAGCCATCCTGCTCAAAGAGAAAAGAAATGGAGGAAGAATAGAATATTTATTTCTCTATAACTCTCTATTTATTTCTCTATAAGATTAAAAAGATATTGAAAATTGAATGAAACATTGTGTTTTTAAAACAAACAATTTTATATTGAAATTTTTAAATATTTGCAGTTAGAAGTTGAATCACTTTTTAGGCCCAAACTTTGATAGGTTTTTAATTGTATAAATAAAACATCTCATTTCAGAGGATTCGTCGGTTTTTTTTTTTTTTTTTTTCCCTTTTGTTATTCTAACTTGAAGCTTTTTAAAAATTAAATTTAGAATTATTAAAGCGAATGAAATTTTTATTTCCTTACAATCCTGAACAAAAGATTTATATTTCAGCTTGTGGATCATTTTTATAAAATTATTTTGCACGTAAAATATCTTGGACACAAGATATTTGTGGGGGGGGGGGCGATATTTGCAATAAATTAAAATAGCCAATGGCAATAAAATAAACTGTTCTTTTCTTTTTATGGAGTTTTAAAAATTATTATGTTAAGTCATTGATTTATCCATTATTAGTTTCAGAAGTAAGGGAATTCGAGAATGAGAATTTCAAACACTACCTTCTCTAACCTTTTGAGCTCTGTTTTTGCTCCTTCTCTTTGTGATGTCTCATATTGCCATAAAGAATTAAATGTTATTAAACCAGCTTAAATTTTAGCAAGCAAATTTTAAAAAAAATTTAAATACTATTTTAAAAAATAAGATGATAATGATGAAATAATTGAAATAAACCTGTTTCATGTTTGAAAGGTCAATCTTCGATTTGCTTAGCTGCGTGTTTTATAAGAATCTGCTTTGGGTGTTCTGTAAAATAGAATGTTAATGATTGCTTACTTATTTTTCTTTCTGTAGTCTTTGGTTGCTTTCCCGAAATTAAAGCGTCAACTTCTCCTTTGCTTACCCGAAGCTAAATCTCCAAAAGATTTTGATGAAAGCACTCAATTTTGGGTTAATCAGGAATTTTGTTTGATGTAAGTATTTTTTTTAAATACAGAAACTCTGAACCGATTTGTCATATCATGTAATTAAATATAAATAGTTCAGTTTCTCTTACAAAATCAATCATAATAAGCATGAAAATGTAAGATTATTCAGTTATTTGACTATTAATATTTGTGTGCAGAAAGAACAATAAAGCACAGAGAAGAGGAAAACTTAATTTGATTGGACGTTTGCAACTCTCTACAGAAAAGAGTAAAGAAGAAGATAATGAAAGTATTGTGCAACTTCGTATTCTTAGGACACAGGTAAGACATAATTTTATATTTTGAAATAAAAAAATTAATCAAAAGTTTTAATCGATAACAGATTTTTAGTAGTGGGTTGATTCAAGCTTATGATATATTAAGTTACACATTTTTGTTATTAAGTGAATAAATCAACAGATTCTTATAACATTCTGTAAATTAGCCCTTTGACTAGTAACATGACATATAATTCCATTGACCTTTTAAAATCAGTTTAACCCTTTATTTTCTGATGGTACTCAAAAATACTGTTTAATCATGCTGATATATTCATAATTACTGACGATATTCAAAAGACCATATGTCTGATAGCAAGCCTTAGATATCAGCTAAAGACAAACTAAAAATCTTTTATTATTAATTAATTTTATTTTGATTAATTTTAAAAGATTTTCTTCTTTTCTTGGCTTATTCTTAATTAAAACTTATCTAATGATGTAAAAATAAAACTGTAGGTTTGATGGTAAAATAATGTGGTAAATAAAGAGCTAATAGTTCTTAACAAAAGTTAGTTTTGGGGGTTTAATTAACCATCATGACCTACTCTCTGGCTTAAAAATCATTTGGGAGAAGGGAGGATCATACAAATTTGTCTATTCTCTTCAATTTAAAAAAAAAAAAATTAATACTCAAATGATTTATGAAAAATTCCATTGTCATAAGTATTTTTTACAATTACAGTAAATTTTTCAATACATTTCAGTTTTAATTCATAAAACATTTATTAAATAATGTTTTAGTTAAATGAAGATTCAAAACTCTGATTATTTATATATATGTGAGAAAGAGAAAGTGTAAATAATAAAAGCAAGCAAATAATGTTTATAAAAAGTATATTATATTAGTATTAATTTTGTTTGAAAGGTATTTAATTTTTTAGTGTCAATCTTTTTTATTATTAAAGTATAAATATTCTTTATCATACTATTAAGATATGCAATGAAACTTGTCAGTATTATTACTGTAATAATGTAGATAAAGTATTGTCATAGACAAATTATTTTTTAATACAATTTAATTTGTATAAAATTTTATCAACAATAGTTATATATAATTGTATTTAAAATAGAAGTATGATAATGTTTATTTTTAATAAAATTAAATTAAAAAGTTGCTATTTTATTTGCCTGCACATGTATTTCAGCCCTAACAAATTCAAAAAAGTATTCGAAATATTTGGTATTGTTGCGACAAACTCTTGAAGGATGCAAGAGATCCACAAGAGAAATTAGTTTTGTTTTGTGGACATCTAGTTGCATCCTCTTTGGCACTTTGGTCATCTGGAATCTTCAGCAATTGTGCTGATGAATACAGGTCATAGTTTACTGTTTGTTCTTAACAAGTCTGTCAGCCTTTGTTTCGATTTCTTCTCATGTTTACAATATAAAAGATATTTCTCTTTGCCTCAAGCCAGTTTCATTCGGATTATACACATGGCGCATAAATTTATTCCATTTTTTTTTTTTTTTTTTTCCTGTTAAATTTTTTAAAAAAAAAAAACCCTATGAGGTGTATGAAAGAAAGTAAGCCATCCATTACTAGGTGTGAAGTTGTTCCCTTAAAAATTTCAAAATTTATTGGTTTTTGTTTTTCTTTTTCAACATGTGGAACCATCTTAGGATAGCTTTGAAGTGCCAGTAAATTTTCATTGACACCACTTGAACACATAAAAAATAATTGCAAAAAAAGCTTGATTTGTCCAAGGTCAGCCTTGAATAAAAAGGTTCAACACTGTTTATTTGGAGAAAGGGGCTACTCCCCAATCCTCCTTATAATACTGTTTGGACAGCAGCCACTTGTAAAGAATTAAACTCTGTGCATGGAGCAAACAGATTTCTCTGAGAGCAGTAATTAGAGGCCAGATATCTTTGAAAAAAGAATTCAGACAAAAACTTCATATGCATATTAATTGAAGTGGTAGACTGGATCATAAAAGTGAATGACTCGAGAAAAGAAATCAGAAGGAAACTAATATTTGAAGGATTGGCTGTCTCTGGTATATGTGTTGTAATTCCATAGGAAATAAACACCTGTATACATTCTAGTTATTACTCTCCAGCCTCCCTTGATCCTCCAACTACAAAAAGGTCGAAAAAAATGTCCAGATGTCGATTTTTTCATCATTTTGACCTTTTTGTCAAAATGATGAAAGAATCAATACCTGGACACAGAAGCTGACTTTGTTCTTTTGTTATTTCATATTCTAGGCCAGAGCTGGCGAACCTTTATTGATCAACGTGC
The DNA here is from genome assembly GCA_026543865.1 of Argiope aurantia. NCBI lineage: Eukaryota > Metazoa > Arthropoda > Arachnida > Araneae > Araneidae > Argiope > Argiope aurantia. Next base: position 582,665 of record JAPMOR010049054.1, on the reverse strand, counting down.
CATTTTTTCTAAAGAAATGTTCAGTGAAGTATAGATGTGCCATCAAATAATTTTGACTTGTGATTATTGGGAAAATAATAAAACTAAATACTAACAACTCGAAACTCTTTCAGTAAAAAATACATTTTGCACTGTATAATGTATAAATGTTTTAGTTATTTGCAATTCAAATTAGAGTAACCTAAGTGTGACTTCTGGTGTTGCAGATTAGATGACAAATATCTTATATTAGGATTGTAAGGTGTTACTTTTAGCAGAATGCATGCCGAATTGGAAGTTATCTGCCAAACGGTTTCTAAACGAGTCTTTAATGTTATTCATTTCTGTAAATAATGACTTGCATGCATAAGTAGATGAAAATATGATTAAAGTAGCACGAGCAACTTCTTCAAACAGCTAAATGTGTCTGGAATCGAATTCCATGTTTCCAAAATTTCGTTACTGTCATTTTTACTTATATTGCTTGTTAATCTTTGTTTCAATCGATTCCAACTTTTCTCCTCTTTTAATAAATTCTTCAATTTCCAACCAATCAAATTGGGGCAAATTCAATTTATCAAATGAAATCACATCAGGGTATAGTGTGGTACAGGTCATCAATGATACACATCCCACTGGTTTGCCATCCCTTTTCTAGGTAATAGCATTCGTTTACTAATTAGAAGAAAAAAAAAGCAGGTTATATGCATTGTCAGCCTTCTGAAGAGAAAAAATATTCATTGTAGACAAGTGCAGCTGAAAAGTAATTATCACTGTGTGTAGTACAGTGAATAAATAGAAATTTTACTGGGGTCAAAGGGAAATATCGTACTAAATAGACTTATTGTTATAGGTATTATACACAGGTTTTATTATAATTTGAATCTTCATGATTAGTAATTTTCATAATAAAAAGTATTATAACAGATTTACTAAAGATTTTTTCCACTTAAGCGCATATATCATTTTTGTTACATGATATTTGCAAATAATACTAATATCTATATGGGATTACCTAGTATTTTTAATATTTTCTGCCACGTCTTTGTCTTTATATAAACACCCTTCTTATTATTTAGAATATTAATTGTCATTTTTCCCCCCCCCTTCAATTTATAGGAAGCAATAGTGAAAATAATGAAGATGAGAAAGCGTATCACCAATGCGCAGCTTCAAACAGAACTGGTTGAAATTCTGAAAAACATGTTTCTGCCCTCCAAGAAAATGATAAAAGAGCAAATTGAGTGGCTCATTGAACACAAATACATGAAAAGGGACAAAGAAAATATAAATGTCTTCATTTATATGGCGTGATTGGCATTTCATCCATAGATCACAAATTAAACTATTTATGTAAATCTCTCCAAGATGTATAAGGAAGAATGTGCATTTTTTTTTTTTCTCTCTCTCTCTCTCTTGCCATTAGCTTACCTTGTTATAAAGAATTCTACATCATCAAAGAATCTGGATTGTCTAAATCATTAAATTGATTATTTTGACCTGTTTCTGTAGATTTTTTTTTATGTGATCATTTCCAATTTTTAATATTTATTTTTTAAATCTATTTTCATGCTCAAGAATAACAAAGCTTATGGGAAAATCTAACGTTTTCTTACCTGCTCAATCACTTAAAATAAAATTGTCAGTAGCATCAAAACATTTTCCCCCCTATCACCACTATTAATCAACTAGTTGCATCACCACAGTCTAATTGTATGGCTATCGAACCGGAAATGTAAGTGTATTTATATGATTGTTCGGATGCTTATCTTGTCCATTTTTCTATGTAATTAGTTTGTGTGATTAGATTTATGTTTATACAAGAAAATAAGTGTAGCATTAAACCTTCCTGATGTTTAAAATGCCTTGACATTTCTATATGCAAGAGAGAAAAAAATGGCTTGAATATTCTATGAAATGGTAATTGTCAATATTAATGTATACTTTAATCCCAAAAATTGAATTTTTTTTTTTTTTTTTTTATGGAAACAACATGCATAGAATTTTACTGTGTTATAATTTCAAAATTATGAATGAAATCTTTAAAATTTTAAAAACTGTTTCTGCGATAGAAGTAGAATATTCATTACATACGTGAAGGTTCATTTTGATTTAATAATTTTAATGTCATATTCATAGTGTACAATTGTTTGCTTTCTTTGTTCCTATGAATTTTTGAATTCACCCAGGAAGTGTTATTTACCCGTGTTCTTTGCAGTTAACTTATTGAAATAAATTTTTAGGTATTCCTATCATAAAGTTTTGTCCAGTTTCTTCCTCTTCCTTATAAGTGTGGTGTTTTTTTTTTTTTTTTTTTTTTTTTTGTATTGCACATTTTTTTAATATTTATTTTAATAATTTAGCAACATCCCAAATGTACATTTATATTTAATTTCTAATTAAAAAGTGATCCTGGATTTCATAAAACTTTCTTCTAATAATTTATCTGTTATTCTTTTGAGTAGTGATGTATAATTCCTGTCCTACGTGACTTTTTAAAAGCATTTCATTTTAATGATTATCATTTGAATTATCAAAATTTGGATTCATCTTTGGTTCTAGGCTTATAATTCTTGAATGAGTGTTATAAATCTATCCCCACTTGTTGCTTGAAACTTTTTTTATTGCACTTATGCTGTCTATAGTTTACAACATATTCAAATTATGAAGAATTTTTTGATTTTTTTTTTAAATGAAATTTGTATGTATTTAGCAATAGTACTTTGTAGCATTAAGGGAATGGTAGAATGTACAGTAACAAATAATAAAAAATTTGTTTTTCTTATTTATCATGTGGTATGAAACTTTTCAATTTGCTGTGTAAATTGCTTATGAATCTTTGCAGAATATTTTCATGAATGATTTGTTAATTTTCAGTTCTTCATACCAAATAATGTAAATTGACCCGTTTTAGTTGTATTGATATTGCTGTAATAAATATTTTTGAACTCATAAATGAAGCTGTAAATATAAAGAGTGAATGAAAGAGTACAAATTGGTGAAATTGAAGCTAATTTGACATTTTGTGTACATTTTATTCTGCAGTTTCTTGCACTAATAATAATAATAATAAAAAATTTGAATAAATAGTGTAGTAATATATTTTCACTCTTTATTTAAAAAAAATTGAAACTTAGAAATGTTTGTTTGATGCCTTTAATGTAGTCTTAAACAAAAAAAATCAAAATACTCCATATAAAAAAATAAGGTAGGTGAGGTATATCTGAAATTTGATTTGGCAGGAGACTTATTTCCTTTCACAAATAGATATAATTGCTTGCATCATATAAGTATAATCAAATCTTGGAAATAATTTCATTTATCAGTTTTCAAATGCTTTCAAACTTGACTAACAAATATTTCTAAAATTTGTTAGTCAATTTTTGTCATTTTGTTTGTTAAAATTTGTTAGTCCCCTTTAAATCTAAACAGCTTTGGATAGAGCATCTCTCTGTTTGCATATAATTAGCTACACAATTTATATTTTCGAAAAAAATTTGAGACTCTCTTCCCTTTTTATCTTGGATTTAGAATCTTAAAATTTTATTTGAAAGAGAAAAAAGAAATTGACTGAAATGTTTTTGCTCCAATGAAATGACTCAAACAAGCTTTTGTAACTGTTAAGAGTGCACCAACTCCCATGCACCATTAAAAAAAATCATGAGTGTGAATAAAATGTGTGAAATAATATGTATAATATTCTGATAAGTATTTTTAAAAATCAAATTCATTTTTATTTCTTGGGTGTATTCTTTATTATGTTTATTTTCTTATTATTTCTAAAGTATTGTAGTAAAGCTTATCATTAATTTTACTTTGTAGTGATTATTTTACGAGTGGGTGTTCAGAGTTTTTATAGTTTTATTTGCTATTATAACTACTATTATTTCTCTTTCATTTCTTTCCTCAATTATCATCCAGTGAAAGGGAAACCGCATAAGTATGTATTAGAGAAGTTGCTGTATATGTAAGCAGGTTCTTGCTTTCTTGGTAAGTATGACAATGTTTTATTAAGTTTGCAGAGAGAGATAATAATTACTGCAATTGCAATTTTCATACAGTGACATTATTGGGAATTTTGAGCAATATTACATGTGTGAATTTCTCCATTTACTGCCCCCTTTCCCCAGACTTCATTTTATTTCAATTTGAGCAGATTTTAAAGTGCTATGAAATTACTAATTTGAGCACAACAAAAACGCATTATTCCTGCAGTCTTTAATCTGTTTTTTAAATTGATTAAGCATATGCACATCAAAATGTTAAAATAACTCGCACTGCAGAAATTATTACAGTCACAGCAAAAATATATATATATACTATTTTGAAAGGTATGCAGATAATGAAATTCAAATTATTTAGAAAATATATTACAACTTGTAGGAAGTAATATCTTCCATGACAGTAAAATCATTTGTATCTGGCATTTATGCTTACCAGTAATATAAAAATATCAGCCGTTTTGAAATAATAAATTCAAATTTGAAATGTAGACCTACGAGATAAAAAAAATAATCTAAAATAGCTTATTGAAGGGGCAATGCAGATTTGAGTGGGTGTAAGGCAGTTCTAATGATGATGATATAATTGAATACATACAGAAAGGACAAGGAAGAAGATACCATGCTCACTTGGATAAAATATCCTGATCATTACCTGGTATGTTAATGCATGATATTCTTATTGCATGTGCAATTTTTGAAACTTCAATAACAGCTGTGTAAGGCAAACATCAGGCTAAGAAATGCACTTCCCTAAAATAATTTCATTGATAAGGAAGGATCAGATTCAAATCCACAATTTGTCCATGCACACTGTTTACTTCAGATTTAAGCAGGTTAATGCATCTGAGATGCTTGAATATTTAATTGTGATAGAAATTTTATATTTTTTCTTGTTAATCTATGACAGAAATATTCAAACTTATTCAAGGTAAAAGTGTGTTTAGAAATGATTAATATTTAAACTATAATTGAACACCATTTTTGTTCTCTGCATTAAAAACATTTTTTTTTTCGGATGTATTGAAGATATTCGGATTTGTTTCATCTTTATTTCCTCCCCTAATTTACTACATAGTATTCTCTTACTGTTCATCAATGGGTTTTACAATCCGTTGCTGGACAGTAATAATATGTACAAAACAGCTGTACTCTTTTTAACTAAAATCTATATAGAATAAACAAAATTTAAAGTTCAGAAAATACACACCAAAAAAAATCTTGCTTATTAGAGACTTGCTTAGACTATTGAGACAGGTTTTTAGCCCTCCTCCCTCTTTGTGACAGATTTGCAGCTTTGTAATTGTCTAGTGATTCAGAACTGATGCAGTGGGGGGGGGGCAAAGGTGAATCGATTTGAAAAATTGTTATTGGCTTAATTGCTAAATAAATTTTCAAAAATGCAAAGGGGAAACTAAAAATACGAATTCTATGAATTAGCCTTTTTTTAAAGTAGCATTCTGTTTAATCAGTACAGTGTTTAATGTACTGATTGCAAGCAATACTGAATACAAATCAGTTAAGGGTCATAATAAATAAAAACATATGCATTTTGACAAAGTTATTGAAATAACATGGTTATTATTTATTTTAGGTTTAATTTTTTTAAGTTTAAAATGTGTTAAAATATGAAACAATTGATTTAAGAAAAAAAAAAAGGGGGGGATACCGTAAAGTGTCTCAATGCGCTTCTGAACTCGCGCAAGATGTAGTGCCGAGTAACACGCCCATTCAAATCAAAACTGGGTGGAAAAAAATCTCTCTTACATATATGAAACGGCCGAGAGAAAAGCAGTACTATTAATTAGCAATAACTACATGCACATTGTTAAAAGAAATTATCTCAGTGAGAGCAAAATTGCCCGCAACCAAAGTAAAGAATCATTCGGCTGAATGCTTCTCCCGTTCGTATTAAACAAAAAAAAGTGGAATTTTTATCACCATGTTTTTTTATTGCATAAATAAAGATTTAGGGGGAATGTATTCTAGATTGTTTTACTGAAGCTCACTAACTGTTTCGAATTTTGATTAAATCCGGTATGGGCGACAATTTAGAATTATTTCACACAGTTCTTCGCCGAATGTGTTACCTCTGCTCGTTTTTCAATTGCAATTCTGAAAAACAAGAATTAAATGTTTCCTTAACTTTTTTTTTTTTTTTCCACTATCCAAGATTGCGGCTGTTTAGCGACAAGGTCTTAGCATTATTCTCTCTGGAACAATTATATCTTCATAATATTTAACTTAATTTTGAAGATTTATATTCGAAATTTCGAGAATCGTCTTGTTAGTTTAGGATTGTCCTTAGAACCCAACTATATTCGATCCCATTTGTTTTTCTATGCTGCTGTATTCAAGACCTGAGTACTTGATTTAGTTTATTAAATCCTTGAAAAATATGCAATATACATGCGTTATTTTTGAGAGAGGAGTAAAACCATTTTATTATTTGATTTTTGCTTTGAGAATTCTGCAGTAAAAATGTATTACTATGGAAAGACTAGCTATTTGTAAGAAGAAGAGAACATGCATGATTACCATTACAACTACCAATGAATCCTCAATCGATTTAGCAGCTGGAGACATGTCATGAGTTGTGCTTTCATTGTACTTAGATACAGAACTGAAATGAACCTTGAGATTCATGAAGTAAGTAATCTTGTAACGCTTACAATGACATTTGAAACTTCTACCAAGAATTTGATAGGAACCCTTACAATCTTCAGGATCTGAATTTTTCTAACTCAAAATCTCTGATAGTCTAATTTTTCTTGGCTATTAATATCACTGCATTCTTCCTTTTTTGCGCTTATGCAAATAATCTTTTTCCATAAATAAAAACACTAAAACTCATAGGTTGGCCCTTTGCTTTACTTTACTTTTCATTTACCTTTGCGCTCTCTAAATACTATGGTGCTTTTTTTGTTCTTAGTTTGAATCAGAAATAATTTTTAGTTGCGATTCCGAAATAATTTAGTTTTGTTTCCAAAATATTTTTAATTTTGATATGGTTACTTATATATATATGAAAACCTGAGAGTTGTATTTCAAATCTCTTTATTGATTTTCTAAATTTACTTCCGATTCATTGTATCCCATACAAACTTGGCTTTTATAGATATGCAAAGTTCAGTTTGAAAAAATCAATCTTCGAATTCTTTATACAGTTGTTAAGTCTAAATTGCAATTTACAGTGATTAGACATCTTTTGTGATGCTGAAAGCTTTCAAACAGCCTGTGACCATCTTTTTTATATCCTGCACAAATATTATTTGTTTTATAATTTATCGATATTGTTAAAAATTATAAGATGTGATAAATTTGAAAGCTTTTGGTGTGTGCAAATTTCCTCTAGACAATTTGTAAATTAACCGCACAGTCGCTTTGGATTGATCGGGTTTCTGTATCTTAGATATTCAGCATAAAAAGTGATACATTCAAGGCGCGCCCGGGGCTTTAAGCCCGATCCGACCGACACATTTTGTCCCCTCTCTTGCGGTTTTCCGAGGTACGTCCATTTTACCGATGATGTGCGGAAAGCTCCGGACCAACATCCACAGGAGGATCAGTTGGCAGATTTACGACTATATCCGTAAGACCACAGACCGTCGGAACGCAGCTTTAGCATATAACACCATGTCCTACTTTCCACTTAATCTTTCATGAGCAACTGAAATCTCCAGCAATATCATCTGCAAAATTTTTTTTAAAGTTTTCAATTCTCCGAGAATTTTAGACAGTTTTCTCTTTCCACGGTCGAATCTTGGAATAAATGTGGGATAAGATTTAAGTTTCATAGGATGGCAACACGCTGAGTTACGTCATGACATTTTTTTTCCCCCACTCGGCACGTCATCTGATAGATCTATCTACGGGAGGTGACAATCGGCAATCCGAGAGAGGAGAATTGAAAGGCGTTGACGCTGTTCGATATTGGCAATGTGACGTCTGATTATTTAATTTGTGTAAAAGAAGCTTTTTTTTCAATTAATTATTGAGTTTGTTCCAAATTTTGTGTGCATCTTTTAACTGTTAATTAAATTTATATAAAAACTTCAGTACCACACTTAAGCCGATTCCCATCTAGATACTATTTCATGTCTAAATGAATTGTTGACAGCATGCAAGTTACAGTTATGACCATCAACAAATAACAAAGCAACGGTTCAAAGCTATTTCCTTTTCATCATTCGATAAATAAAAAACTTCCAATTTATTAATAACTATCCACCGAGATAGACAATTCTCTTAAAATATCTTCGGCTATGGATTGGCTCATGCAAGTTTAAGTTATAAAACAGGTTTCAATCTCTGTTTTATTTTTTTAATCAAATTGAATGTGTGAAACTTTTTACTTCGTTTGCAATAATTTTTTGAATGTTTCGTCAAACATTAAACTATATGCATTAAAATCAGCCAGATATTTAAGTAAAACATGCCTTAATGTATGGGACAAAGCTAACTGAAATTAAATAAGATTTTTGTTGGCCGAAAGGAGAACATTTCTGATAATCTGTTATCGTGAAATTGATTTTTGTAAATATGTCTTGACCAGTTAAATAATCAGCTATAAAAATAATCATTTATTAAAAACTAATCGCCTCGTCTATATACAAACTAAAAATATTTAACATTTAATAAGATTGATCAATAAGCCTTAGTCTCTTTTGGTAATAATAATGCCTAATAATGGAAAGGTCATTACATTTTGCCTAAAAATAGAAAGGCTTCTATTCATTTCTGAGTGAATAGTAGGCCTAGAAACCAAATCAAATCTTTTTTTTTTTTTTTTCTGTTGACAATTTTATATATCGATTTTAAAAAAAAGTGTATCCTTTCAGTAATTATGCTAGCAAATTTTATTGAATTTTCAATTTTAAATGTCTTTATCCCCATGTCCTATGACCACATGTGCAAATTCGATAGTATCAAAGATGTCTTCATATGGTCAATAATATTTTATGAGCTCATTTGAAGGAACCAGCCTTTTTACTCCACTGCTTTCAAGAATGTCAAACCTTTCTAATCTGCAGTACTGAATTGAAGTCTTGCTAATAGCAAATTTTGCTTCTTCAGCCTCAGATAAGAGAGTATTGTATTCATCTTGTGTAATAGTTTTAAAGTTTTTTTTTTCAATGTAAAAATTGTAATTGTACAAGATATTTAATTTTCCCATTTTTGGCGCAAAAAAAGCATTAACACTTTCTTCACTCATCTAAATCAACAGTGCAAATATGTTTCTGCCTGAATAAAATTAGACGACTGCACTTTGAAAATTTCACAAGCAAGAAATCTAGATTTGTATGGTTTTAATTTGGCAACACTTGAAATAACTAGAGAAAACGGGTTCTACCTAACGTTATCAGTTAGAGCGCATTTTCTCTAGGTAATTCGGATTATTCCCCTCCCGTTTTTCCTAGTTAATTCGCATTTTGACTGATTTCGGGTTTTCACTGTAACACACACACATAAATATGTAATGATATTTTAAACTCATATTTCAATTTTATTAATTTCCAAGGTTTTATCTTAATTTAGCCCATAGTAACTTCATTCTAAAATATTCTCTTATTTCCTGGTCCAATTCCACTTTCTCTACTTAATTTATTCAAGAGAAACTTTATAAAACTGCTGAATCAGCAAAGCGCCGACATTTTCACACGCTCTGCGTGAAAGGACAAAATACCGTTGACTTTATAAATTCTTCTAAAAGATCTCTGTGTTTCCCTTGCTTTTTGATTGACATGCGATGGAAATCCCTATTAAAACATCACAGTATATAAGACCAGGTATAAAAGGTTTATCAATTTTTCCTCACTTCTTTCTGTGTTGTGTGTGTGCTCGTCGCTCCTGTTTGTGCATGATGCATGCTTCTCCGAGATGAAATAAAACGACGTCAAGAAATCGAAAGTCTTTTCTCTGTCTTCGAAACCGCCTTCTGATTAAAAAATTATGCGCTTATATATTAAAAAGTCAACAGGATAGTTTTCTGTGCAAAATTTTCAAATGAATAAAAAGAATGAAATCCCCGGGTGTAGAGGCAATTTGATGTTACGGTATGGCTCCTTGATTCGCCGTTGCTCTGAAGATGGTTCCGTGCTGGCTCGACCACTTCCTTGCCGTGCTGTCTCCGCATGGCGTAGCTTCTTCGCTGCCTTAGGATCCGGCTATGCCGTTTCACGTCGCTTAAATGCTGTGACCAACTCTATGCCTTCCATAACCTGTGACCTCATCCGACACTGCTGCTCAATGCCATTATGTTTGTGTTGCATATTGTCATGTGCTGCTCCTTATATCTTCAAGGAGTTGGGGCTCCTTGTCATCATAAAAAATTTCTGGCTCCTTATCTGTGCTGAAAAATCCTGATCTCGACCTCATTTCCTTATATATTGAATAAATTACTGTATTTGTCAGGAATAGGATAGGAGGCGAGTACTCAAATGAGCCCATTCTATAGTTATAACAAAAGGAGAGCCTCTCTCTCTTGTTTCTGAATCCAAAAAGACATGCAAAGAAACAAAAGAAAAAAGTGCCCACAGCCGCACTTTGAAAACTCAAATGAGGAGAATTATAACTTGAAAGTGATGAAAAGAATGAAAAAAAAAAGAAATATATATTGCAGATGAATTAAATGATGTAAAATTTAAAAACGGATGATTTTTTTTCCTCTGCTGAAGTTTTTAAACAATCGAGTTGGAAAAACAGAGAAGATAGTAAAAACAAACAGAAACCGAGGCTTTACAAAAGCAATTTAAAATATAACTTTTAAATATTTTAATGACACATTGTTCGCAGTCAATTTATTTAAATGTAAATAAGATTGATTTGTATTTGTTACCGGCAAAGTATGAAATCCGGCATTCTATGGAATGCCTAGGCATTGTACATAATGCCTAAAACTAGCTGGCAATGTATGAAACAATTCATATTTCTTACATTTCCTAGGCATTCTGTAGAATGTCAAATGAGAAATCGGCAAGCGTGAAATGTCTCTCTGATTCGTTTCTAGTATCACGTACTCAGAATTGAAGATATTCCTGCTGACGAAATTCCTCTCCGGTGCAATTGCTCAGTACTGTGGATGCGGCCAAAGTTCCGTCAAATGTATATGTAAAATAAAGTGCCAAAATATGCAATGTCCTTGCCTGAAAAATGTAATGAAATGTAATTCAAGCCTACTATGTTGCAACATGTAGGTTAATTTCAATTTCTTATTTTTTCATATGAACATTTTGTTTTTCTTAATAAAAAAGGCACACATTTTGTTGTGTACAATTTTCATTTTTCTTTACATATTCTGAAAAAAAAATATTTTTTTTAATGACAGTCCCATTATTTTTCAGAATAACTTTTGTATTTTTGAGAAATACACGTCACTTATATAATAGCTTTATCAGGACCTTTTTCCATTCTTTGCCTAAACAGCATTTGTCATTCTATAGAATACTTAGGTATTCTATACAATACCTACGAAAAGTATGTAATAATTCTCATATTTCATAATTTGCCTATAAACGTCCGGCGTTATATACAATGCCTAGGCATTCTATAGAATGCCGGTGTTTCATACTTTCCCGTAACATATCTATTCTATTTTTCCGTTCTGCTAAACGGTAGTCAAAGGCAAGTTATAGATTTTGATGGGGGGGGTCCATTTATTTTAATAAATTTTGTTTAAGTTAATATATGAATACATTAAAATTAAAAATCTATTAGAAAAAGAAGAATTAGATTCAAGAAACTATCAACGACAGTTGTGATAATGAGATTAACATTTGCAATCACAAAAGTAATTCAATGAACAATTGTTCACCTAATATAAGGACTTGTTTATTGATCAAAAAAATAAATTATTGGAAAAGGGCATTAATACTTAACATATATTTATTAAGAAACGACTTATAAGTTAATGCAGGGGCAAAACATTACTTAACTAACATATAAAAAGATAAATGAATGTGAGTGGCACGTCTTACCATCTCACCGTCGAATTCTCGTCTGACAAATTAGACGCGAAATAATCATTTGATTATCCTGACGTAATCAGTGACTTAATATGCGCCATACAGAGTGTGAGAATTATTACATTACAGCTCCTTTAATATATATATAATTGTTTCAATTTCCCCTAAAATTAATCTACATCTTTTTCCACTCTGTAGATACTTTTAACGTTGAAAATTATTTAAAAATAAATAAGACGTGAAAATGATGCCCCGTCTTGAATGGTGCCTGAGTGGAGGCAACTGAGTGCAAAGGGTTAATATGAAAAGTTTATGCAGAGTCAATTAAGTATCATCTTCAAAGAATAACAAAATATCGAAAAGCACATGCGAAGATCATAATTTGAATTTAGTTCTTGGAAACTTTTTAAAACTATCCTCTCTTTCAACTTCATTTTTTTTTTTTTTTTTTTTTTTTTTTTTGTTCTTTACAAATCGTACATAAAAAATGAGGAACCTCAAGTATACTATTTAAAATTTATTGTCAGAACCAAGATGAACACTGATGGTTTTTCGCGCAGGAGGTGTAGGCGGTCGCCTCTTGACACGAGATCTATAGGAGCTCAAAACTATGTATTAGGAAAAGAAGAATTGGATCTAGGAAATTAACAAAGACAGGGTTACGATAATGAGGTTGATACAAGAAATCTATGTAGAACCAATCAAGCATTGTCTTCAAAGAATTGCGAAAACCCTAATTTAAATTTAGTTCTTGGGAAATTTCAAAATTATCTTTTTGCATTTTTACAAAATATTTATAATAAACGAGCGCATCAAATATTTTATTTCAAAATTATTGTCAGAACTGAGAGTGTTGGTTCAAAATTACGATATACGAAATACCACATTATTCTATAGCTTTAAAATACCTTTGTGTACAAATCACTCCCAATCAATTGAAAATTCATTCACCTCATTACCATTTTTAAATAAGCAGGATTATTTCATACATTAAATGAAATAAATATCGACATTTACTTCATTTAGTAGGATGAAATTCTATTTAGTATCTGAAGTTCCCAATATATCAAATTTTTAAATAAATATAGGTACTACAGATTTGCATTTCATTTTCCATGAAAATTATCTTGAATTCAAATTCGCATCTTGTCTAATTATTGGACAAAAGAATAGCTTAGAAGTTGTCTAGGTTTAAAGGATCGAACGGGGCGAAAAACGAAATTTTTAAGAAGGAATCTGATTTCATCGAGCGAAAAACATTTCCGAATTGAATGTATTCTTGTCATTATTTCTTTCAAGAAAAGATTCAAAGTTAATGGCGAACATGAGATATCGTATGTTTTAGTATATAATATTTAATAAAATAAATGTAGGCAGTCTTCTTAAATTTTGAAAAATATTAAATTAGATTTTTCAAGGTGATACTGGTCACACTCATTGATCTTGTGAAATAAAATAAAAAAAATGTTGCAGAAAATTGCTTTTTAGAATCACAATATTCATTAAGAAATAATTTATAATAAAAATTAACGTAATAATATTTTATTTCGATTTACATTTATTTATTTAAATAACTTATGACAATAATTCATCTGAATGGCATCAAAATTTTGTTACTGTTCCGAAAATTGTATTCATCTTACCGATTACAATCTTATTTCCAAAATCTTTCTTGAGATCAGAGATGGTGGCGTGTGATGCTGCTTCAGTCATTTCCCTTCTCCAACGCAATTCCCGACCGACCGCAGAAGTGCTATGAAGCTTGAAACAATATTCACGTATTAAAATTCTGCCCCATCCAATATCATACCAAATTGCTCGTTTAAAATGTATGAAAATATGTTTATTATTTAGTTGATTAAGATTTTGTGCGATCTGCCATACTAACCGTATAGAAACATTCATCCTTTTCGTGTACTTTCACTTTCTTGCGTACGAGGATCGAGACAATCGTCAAAAAAGTCGAACTTGAGATTCTCACGTTCATCAGTTCGAGAAACACATTTTTGGAAAATGTCTGTCCGAGAAGAAGACAATTCAAAACAGCTTAGCGATAGACGGATGAAATGACCTTTGTATCAAATGTTTCTGTCCAATGTCGAGCGAAGTCCATTCAATAGTCTATCCAGATGTGAAATATAAATGAGCACGAAATTATAAACGAAGAGAGCTAGATGGATAAAATTAGAAACATCTATCTAATGGGTCTGACGGCCTGTGGTTCTCTACTTTCAGAAACATGTAAATACAATTCAAAACGGATTGACTAATATACAGTGGTGGCCCAAAGTGTGGACATTTTTTGAAAGTTTCATGTTTTTCAACTTTGCGTGCTGGTAGAATATATTAATTTTCACTTAAATACAAATGTTTGGATATCAAATTGAAGGTAATTCAATGTAAAATTTAATAACAAAAACAGTGTTACAATATCTGTATTACAAAAAAAGTTACGCTCATTTTAGTAGAACAAAAAACATGAATCAAAACACAAATCGTTTTGAATAATGATGTGTTTTGTAATAAAAGCGTACTAGCCGATTGGCTACTGTTCTGAGGACTCATCAAATGTCTGTAACTATAATTTAGGTTATTTGGATGGTAAAAGAGTTATTGTTGTGGAAATATTTTGCGGAACGATCCATACTAGTACAATTAAAAAGAATAATTAATTTTTTTGAATATTTTAAGTCCTTTTCTTAAATTAAACTAATTTTAAACAAACAATACCAACAAGAAGAACTGATTGGACAAAAAAGAAGCCGAATTGTCATATTGAGAGAAAATGGCCTCTCTTATGCTGAAATTGCAAGACAAGTTGGTGGTTCAGTGACTTGTTCTGGTGTACGAAAGTTCTGTTTACGTTATGAAAAAACGAAATCAGTGGAAAATAAGGCCAAATCAGGCAGAAAAAAATGCACAACTGCTACTGCCGATAGAAAAATTAAACGGCTATGCCTTCAAGATAGAAAAATTTCATCAGATTAGATGTGAAATGAATGCAGCGGATATTGCAGTAAGTTCAAGAACAAAAAGAAGAAGGTTTTCAGGATTTGGACTACAAGCTAGAATTCCAAGGAAAAAACCATATTTAAATCAAAAGCAACTTTAAAAACGAGTTAAGTGGCAAAAGAACACATTAAATGGCCGGAAAATCAATGGAAGCAAGTAATCTGGAGCGATGAGACTAAAATATCGCTCTTTGGTAGTGATGGTAGAAAATACGTGAGACGTAGAATAGGTGAAGCGCTTCATCCTGATTGCATTGAAGCAACTATAAAAACAACAACAAATGCCATGATTTGGGCATGTATGTCTGCAGATAGTGTGGGCCGAATTCAAGTGATTGATGGCATCCTGAATAGCAAAAAATACATCGAAATTGTTCTGGAACCAAAATTGATAGCTTCCATCAAGGATTTCTTCCCCAACAAAGCACCATTTATTTTTCAACAGGATTTAGCTCCATGCCCCACAGCAAAAGTATGTAAAGCATGGTTTCAAAATAAAGGCATAGATGTATACCATGGCCAGGAAACAGCCCTGATCTCAATCCAATTGAAAATTTGTGGCGACGTTTGAAAATTCTTGTACGAAAAAAACGTCCATCCAATAAAAGACAAATTATTGAATCTATAATTGATTCTTGGCATCATGTGATTACGAAAGATGAACTCCAACCACTCGTTCACTCGATGAAAAGACGCTGTGAAGCTGTCTTAAAAAATAAGGGTTATCCTACTAAGTATTGATTGTGTAAATATCACTTTAAAAAAATGCAAATCTAAGATAGATCTTACTAAAATGAGCGTAACTCTTTTTGTAATACAGATATTGTAATACTGTTTCTGTTATTAAATTCTACATTAAATTTGATACATAAACATTTGTATTTAAGTGAAAATTAATATATTCTACCAGCACGCAAAGTTGAAAAACATGAAACTTTCAAAAAATGTCCACACTTTTGACCACCACTGTATATATATAGTTTAAAATGAAGTCTCTTGAAAGCACTTCAGGAAACCCCGAAAATTCCCTGAAATGAGGCCTAAGAGATATACCATTTTAACAAAAAAGAAAAACACAAAACAATATATTAGAGGAATACGTCCACTAGTAAGCAAAAATACAATAACATAAAATAACCAGGGGATGTTCGGGTCACGAGGAATCGATATTGGACTGTTTAGTCTGTATTCCTTCGCAGAAAAAATCACTTTTTTTTTTTGAATCTCTGCCTGAGGGTGACCTTTGAGAAAGTCTTCAGGCCGGATTATTTTTTTATTTGGTTTCATTTTGATTTTTTCCTATTCACTTCACCCCCCTTCCCCCTGTTTAAAGAAATCATACCCATTTGTACGGTGTAAAAATGATATAATGCAATAAATTCTTATTATATTGTTCGAATTTTGTAACGAGCTCATTCTACTATTTCTCGCTTTCATTCGGAACGTTCTCTCTCGGAGCAAATCTCTTAAAAGGGACGATTCTCTTTTCTGCGTCTCGATATAGAATTTCATGGAGAAGAGAAAAAGCACACGGTCACGTGTGAGGGGGAGGGGAAAGCAAACAATGGACTGGAATTTCCGTGGTGAATCGGCGTGACTTTCCACTGTATGATAAAACCAGAGGGAGTTGTCTTCCCAAAACGTTCTCGCACACTCTATAGTAAAGGTGAATTTTTATTTTAGATGTATTTTTTTTTTCAAACCGATGAAACCAACATCCGACATAGAACTGCAATGGCAGACTCGAAAAACACATGCCAAATAGGATATTTTCAGGGCATTGCGTTTTTGAGTGATCGCATTGGCAGGCGTCTGAATGTGCAAACCGACACATGTCAAAACCTTCCTAGTTCGATAGTGCTCAAAATGGGATAGGTGTCTACATTATAGGTGTTAAGGTACTTATGAGTGAAAGGTGAGAGTCAACATTCGCCAAATGTAGCAACAAAGCCAAAGTGGCAATAGTAACGCGCTTCTAACGAAGAAAAGAAGCATTTATTTATGCTGCTTGTTTGTTGTTTGTTTTTGCTAACAAAATCTTCGCCAAAGAATCACCAATCCTTCACCATTCATGAATAAGTCCCGATGTTTAATCTGTGTACCTATTTTTATCCATCTAAGTCTGTTTGTTTTACAGCTATCGTTTTAACTTGTATTCGCACAGCCGGATAGATAGACTCCCTCTGAATAGATTTTACACAAAATTTCATAGAAATTGACACGTTGGGTGTAAAGTTCATATACCAAATTTTATCCATCTAGCTCGAAACATTTTTGAGTTTTCTTTCTCACAGATTGACAGATTTTCCGAAAATGTGTTTTTCGAGCTCTTGGAAGTCTAAAAAGACACGTCAAAATCTTGAGTTTCTGTTAATATTTTTTGGAATAATTTTAATTTTTTTATTTTATTTTATTTAATGTTTTATGTAACATTTAGACAAATCTCGCATTGTCATAAAGTATATTCAGAAATACACTAGAGTGCCAAATGATTTATTCACTAAACGCCCTGGAGTGCCGTCTTAAACTTTTGGTTTTAGAGCATTAATTGAACAAAATGCAAGTAAATTTTGACGTTTATTAGCGATAATTTCCATTTCTTCACTGAAATAAATTGTGCCAAAAAAATGCTTTTTTTTCCTTTAAAATTCAGAAAATGTATCTTTCCACTGATGCTAATAATATATTTGTCTCTCCTCCCCTTTTTTATGATATTAGAGATGCTCATACCAATATACGTCAATTTAGCAATGGAAATTGCATTTTGTATGAGAAATTAGAAAGTGAAGTTACAGGAGCACATAAGACAGCGTGTAAACTGGATCTTATAGGATGCTGACTGTTCCGATTTTGCATGCGACTAAAGCCTTCAGTGATTTGACTACATGAAGAAGGCCCATGTATATAAGAAAAAATACAGACGTTAGGCAACTGAAATTGGGCTCCTGATTTTTTTTTTTTCAATTTAAATGCAAATCTACTGTTTGTGAGAACCATGAATATCAGCTTTTGACCAAAAGAATTAATTGAAATTAGATGCATCCAGTACTTTTGGCCAATTAGCTGCCCGCCAAAGATGACAAAAGACAAATAAAAAACCAAATCAGAACACATTTTCAATTAAAAAAAATTTATTTTTGTTCACTTTTTACAAGCATTACTTTCATGCAGGAAAGTTTATTAAACATATGTATATTTGCAAGCATTTCAACATACAAAAATCAAATTTCAGTTTACTTTGTTATGATACATTCCTGTCACAATACCAAAGTAAAAGGATCAAAGCAAATTTAATCTTTCTATGCTAAATGCGAAGCTCTCGTAGTTCAGTTGCTTGAAAATGAAGCTTATTTGCAAAGCCTTCATTCCCCCTTCCCTCTGCCACTAATGGCAAAGGCGTCTCTGAATTTGCCATTCAGAAACAAAGACTCATAAATTACAGAAGGAACTTATGTGCAGGTTGGAATGTTCCTCATCAACTTCAAATGAAAATTCGTAAAATGTTTCATATGTACAGCATTTGAACTTAATTCTACATAAAACTTTATCCTCTTAAAGGGGAGGGGGTGATAAACGTCTGATAATTCGTGCCTTCGGAAAAGTCCCCATCTTTAACTCTTGAATAAGAGTCGCATGATTTCTAAAATAAATATTTTATGCTTTGCGCTAGAAAGTCCTGGCGCTATATCTAATAAATATTTCTTGACAAGATAAAGTGGGATCTCAAGTCTTAAGACTCGAGAGCATGAGCGGTACCCTTACGTGTACAGATAGCTTTTTGGTAGTAATGTTCGACTTAAATAAAACAACATTGTCGCATACCAGTGAATGCCTTGATGTTCCTCTATCGTGTTGTTCGTTTTGAACTTTACGAAGTGTAATTTTTGTAAAGCATGCACCGACGCTTGCTTAAAGTTATGCAAAAGCCTCATTGGCATAAACGCCAAGTGGGCCAAGGACTGCTCGTACATCATAGCGTAGCAGGACGCTACTACATCGTTCACCACGACGGTCCCGTGCCGTGTTAACGGAGCGTAGACACCCACTTCTGATTCTACGGCAATGTTCTTCACTTTTTCTAAGGTGAGCTGGCCTCGCGGGTGCGCTCCGGTTCGACTCACAACGTACACGTAGTGTCCGATTTGGACGTTTTTGGCATACGTGGCGTACAAGTTCGTGACGTCGGCCGCTCTTTGGTCTGGTTCGGTGAAAATCAAGTGACTGGGCGTGAGGGTGATTTTGGCACCACTTTCGGTTTCGATGGCGATGTACGTCCTATTGTCCGTCGGGTTGCGATCGAGAAAGAGGATGACTTCGCTGTATTCCAGGTCACCTCGTGGAGTAGTGACCAGCACTCTGTCTCCGATTCTCAGCTCGGCCATTCTTTTCCTGCCCGTTTCTGTCTGAATGGTGGAATTGGCGCTGAAACAACCACCGGATCTGGCGCCATCTGCAGATTCTGAAAAAAAGTTAGAGATTCAAAAATTCATCTAACTTCAAAAACCTATTTAAAAAAATAAATTTATAACGAACACAATTTTAAAAAACATACTTTTATTAGTTTAATAAAAAGCAGTGTTTTTTATTATTATTTTAGTCCCTCTTTACTTTTTGGTTTTTAGTTTAAAATTCACTATTGTGAATATTGTTTTCAATTCATTACCAGGTTAACTGAAAAGTAGGTTTTGATAATATTACAATAGTGTATTGTCGTCGAGAACGCACAAGGAAACCATAGCATCTCTACTTTCGAAATTCCCATTTTATAAAGACAAATTTAAACAAACGTGTACAAAAAATTTCGCCATTAAAAATCAGAATGCATTTTGGAATTTTCTGCACTTGGAACCCATAACTCTGAACACTACTAATGTGAAATAAAGGGAATATTGGCCGTGGAATTAAACAGAGGCCAAAACAACAAAGAAAAACACAGAATTTTTAAGGTAAATTTAGAAGTAAAGAAACATTAATGCTGTGATATCGTATTGTTATTCATTTGATTCAAACACGTTCTTTATATCAGTTGACTCTGTGTCTAGTAAAAGTTGGGAAAGAAAATTCTACAACACTCATTTTTAAAAATCATCCTTTGTTCTAATTTTGAATATGAGCTATCAGCATGTTATTAAAATCGGGAGCAAATTATTGACATTGCTTTAAACCATCAGATATCGGATTAATGTAGTCATTCATTTACCCAAAAATCTCTTTGCCAAAGGCCACTGAATAATGTGCGCTTTGATTCATGGGATAAATGAGGAGTGGTTTCTCGCATATTCTCAAATAAAGGTTTCATCTTAAAGAATGTCTTGTATGATATTGGTGCACAATGGCTACGAAATATCAAACTATGGATTGGATTCAGCCGTTTTATTGTATTTTACAGTCACAACGCTTTAACATTTCAGAGTAATCTCGTCATTGCGTTTTAGAGTTTACATACTTCTGAAAAAACACCCCTTTCTGAACTTGGCTCAAAATTTGACGCGTCTCTTCTGCACTGTCATGTCCAAATTTTATCCGTCGGCTCTATTCGCTTTATAATCGTCCCGTTAACTTCCATCCGGACGAATTTCCTGAGCGGATTGGCACAAAATCTACAAGTTTGGCTTAAAAACTGTATACCGAATTCCATCCGTCTAGCTAAAAGCATTTTTGATTCATCTTTGTCGCAGATAATGCCAAAAAAATATGTTTTTCGAATTAAGGAAGGTCTAAAACGTGGGGATTCGACACATTTCGAATTCTATACTTCGATTCTCTAAACTTCGTATAAGAGAAAGTAGAAGGATTATAAAAAAAACAATGTATTATATATATATATATATATAAAGATTTATAACATCGTAATTTCGCACATTTCTTAAGTCAAGGAATGAATAACTATAACTGAGAGGCTTTTTTGCCCGAAGCTTTATAATCCTCAAGCATGTAATTAAACCTAATCCTCTGACTGAGCAATATTTATGAGACAAATAAGCCGTAATGACAGTGCAAAAATCTTAAAACGACGATCTTTTGCACTTTAAAAACTTTTGCTGTCAGTTCTTATTGATAGACAGTGAAAGGTTAAACGATGTGACGCAAATTCTGCAGAATGTGATGAGAAAAAAATGTTTTCAAATATCGGTAATAGTTTTTTCTGGGTAATAAAAAGCTGTTTTTCCAACAGTTTGAATTCTAATAGGTTGAAAAAGTATTTCTACTTTTGAATAAGAAAAAACTGAATGAATAAATAAAATCTTTTCAATTTTTTTTGTACCAGAAGGTGGCTTGAAATATTTATTCTTACATGATTCGTAATATTTAACTCAAAATGAAACAATATTTACATGCAAAACGCACAAAATCAATATAATTTTATTCTTCTTCCTTTAGTTTCAACAAAGCTACTACATATTGTCTTATTTAAATTGAAATCTTCGCATTTAGGATCTTAAACTAAAATTTAGAGAACATTGTACTGTAATTTTTGTGATTTTACAATCGCATTCTCAATTATATTTCGTAATAAAATTAAAAAGATAGTGCAGTTAAAAAGAATTGATAGCTACTGTATCTTTTAAAATCTGTAGCGCAATCTTAAAAAGGTAATCCCTAAAAGATATATAATACATTTTTGTATTTCCCTCGATTTAAATCAGGTTCATGTAAATTTGCAAGTTGAACATTACTTTTGTTATTGTTTATCAATTACGAATAAAACAGGCTTTTTAATTAATCTCTTATTAATTTAAAATAATGTAATTGTTAATTTTAAATGATTAATTTGAAAAGCAAATTTATCTTATAATTCATATATTAAACATATCAAAATGATGTCGAAGTTTTAAAACAAAATTTAATTGCTGATATATAGCAGTTAAATTGATAAAATGAAGTAAAAGCACATTAAACGCCTAAATAATTTTAAAAGAATAAAAAAATATATGGTATTTGTTATACATTTAAAAGGAACTTTTGAAAGCATGCTGGACTTCATTCATCTTGAGAATTAATATATTTTTTTCATTGATACTTTTTCATTTAGGTATTAAAGTAGTATTTTCTTCAATTATTAAGAGAAAAAATAATTCCCTGACAAACAACTTATACATATTATTACTTATTATCACTTAATTGCAATGAAACACATACTGAATGAGCTGATGTGAAACTAAAAAAAAAGTTATTTCTGCCTTTTTTTAGCATATATCTTTTTCATGAGCATATTCTGAATCTTACGAAGAAATGTTTTAATCCGCCAGAATTTTATCTCCTTTCTCCCAGCAGAGGGCGGCACAATAGATCTTTGGAGGTCGTTGAGGCGTCTGATGCGATAGGATCTCACTTGTATAAATTGGGAAGGGAGGTTAGTGGTTCTAATAGACAGGTTATTTGAGGGTAACTTCTTACCCCACACGTCGTTTGTCGATTACTTTTTCCCCAGCTTTTTCCCTACTATCAGCAACTGATAACTAGCTTTTCAGTTTTTTTATAGTCTTAAACAAATGAATGCTTCTTTTTGTGAAACTTTCTAAACTTATTTTTATTTGTAATTTTTGTATTTTATTGTTCAGTTAATACTTAAATTAATCGCTTAAAATGAAATTCTATTGGTTCTGTGTTTTCCAGTGAAAGGTATGAAAAGTATTTTGAACTGAGTTTTTTAAATGTGTAAGTTATTCAGTTAAAGCGTTCTCAAAGTATTTTCGATGGGAAATGAAGTGTCTTATAAATTTTAACACTGTAGCATTCGTGTCATTCTGCATTACATTGAAAAGGAATACTTCAGCATTCATTTTCACCAACGTATCGATATAATATTTCTAAGCATCTGGGAAAATTATGCCTATTAACATTTCGGCCCTATGTATTGTGAATAAAAATCGGTGGCATGTCAAGTTAATAGTCAACAAAATACTTCCCCCCCCCCATACTTGTGATGATAATTATTCAATAATTGACGATTGACGTTTTATATGCTTATGTGCAAATGTTATTTGCTGGAATTGCTGTAAAATATTCAAAAACAAGAATCCACATTCTAAAATAAAATTAACGCTTTGCATCAAGAGTCATTTCTGCGCAATTAACTGAAGAGCTTTACAGAAAAACTGGTTGACAGAGAATCGTATTATTAAACAGATGAAGTGGGCAATTTCTTAGGGCTCCTCGAATTTCCGAAATTTTTAACGGTGTCTTGAAAATGAGTGAATTGTGTGCCTTCGTTTAGTTACAAAAGCCATACAATCGAACTTATTCAAAATCAAATATAGCTTCGACTCTCTTTGGAAAATTATTCTAATAACATTCCTAATGACTTGTCATTTGTAAGCCGTGGCATGATTACATCAGCCCTTCATAGAATGATTTCTGCATCATGCAATACACAGAAAGAATGACAGTCTAAAAATGATAAAAGTGAAAATTCTATTTCGAAGCGCATTTGAAACGAAATGCAAATGAAAGCAGTCTCGTGCACATAAAGAAAATACACTAACAATAATAGCGGGGGAAAAATCATCTTTCAAATTTTGATGATTCTTTATAAGACTTCTCTGAGTCTAATAAATACTTTTTAAAATTATGGTTGTGAGTAAATACAATAACTCAAATATGGTATACTAGTGAAATTTCGATAGGTGAAAGATGAATGAAATTTGGTTTGTTATCTTTACTTCAAACTTGTAGATTCTTATTAATTTTTGTGCAAAATCCATATGCAGTAAGTTTGTGGATCCGTGAAATGTTAACTTAAATACGTAAAAACTAAATCGATAAAATTTTACACCGTTTTGCCGGTCTAATTCTTAATATTTAAACTACTGATGCATATTTTGTGCACAATTTTATCGTCAAAACCACAAATATGCATCAAATTCTAATCCATTGATTATCTTGATTTTCGTACTCGACTGTATGTCAATGCGATAGTTCAAACAAACAAACAAAAAAAAGGCTTGGATAAAGGGAATTTGGTTTTCTTACTCAATTTATGATTCAGAATCAAAGTGGGTCGAAAGAGAGCCGAAAATTTATCCAAAATGCTCTCTTTACTACGGGGCATGAAATGTGGGAAATCTGTCGCTCTATTTTTTAGTGCACGAGGGTCGAAAAGGGAGGAGAGCTCCGCTTCTTCCGCCGGTCTCAATACTAACAGAAATCTTTGTGCTCATTACGTTCAGACCTTGGTTCAGTCCACAATTTTTATATTTGGGAAGAGCCAATAACAATGCCTCACAAGAAGGTCTCAGTGGGAGCATTTCAGCCGGCTTATTCATTACTTCCATATTACAAAAAGACAATTAGCCGGTCCTTTCAAAATCCCCTTTCTCTATCTCGCTTTCATGGAAGACTTTGACGATAATTTAGAGAAGAGCAAATGCTTCTTTGAAATTTCTCATCTTGATGTGGACGGATCCATTCTCTTACCCGGTTTGACGCTGCAGTGGATGTGGGCCCTGGATTCGTAATACACAAAGTCGAAGCCAGCTTCCACCGCCAGTCTGGCGAGCATTCCTGTAGAGGAAACAGAATGGACTAAGTAAAAACAGACAAAAACTGAAATATTTGTCATAAAATTTGCCGTCTAAAGAAAAAATGAAAAAAATAGGCGGTCTTAACAATTTTTAAAACAAGGTTATACCTTAAAATTTTGTAATGCTAAAGAACTGCTTTTTTTTTTTCCATTCCTTAAATCACGTCTTAATAAATGATGTTTTTATTCCATACGAAAGCTTAAATGAATTATATGAAGTTGAAAAAATTTTAATTTACAGATGCTAAGAGACATTTTCTATTTTCGATAGGTTAAAAAAATCATATTAAAAAAAAAACGAGTTCCCTATTTTTTTGTATGAAAATTCAAATGATTTCTCCGTTTATTAAAAGCGGAAAAAAGTAGAAATAATAGATGTTTCCTTTTAAGTTTAATAAGTCTATTAATCAAAGATGCATTTATTTATAAATATATATGCATAGATAGATAAACATAAATGGTTGGATAAATTATTCGTTAAAACTCGCGTGGCGATTTCAAACGAGATTTCTTCTTAAAAATCAACCCGTTTGAAAGTTTCCAAATGTGCACACAATACTAAAATTTCGATTATGAACGGGAAAGATCTCCTTTGAGACGGGCGCTTTTGTGGAGGAGTGTTTTCGGCTGACCTATTCTTCTCGCAGACAAAATGGAGTGACTCATTGACCACAGTTTTAATTATCTTACATGATATCTTCTTAGATTTCTAGCAAAAATGTTCTGTTCTTTAATGTAAAAATTGTAATTTTGGAAGGCAATTATGAAACTAAAAACATTTTGGCATTACGTTGCTGGGATTTCAGGCAATTATTCACAATTTCTAAATAGAACAATCTTAAATTCAGCTTGTGTTAGAGAATTACGAAAGCATACAACTGAAAATATATGAATAAGATAATTAAAATGAATCAAAAATAAAACCCTTCCCTAGGGGGCGTTCTTATATAAACTGACGTCCACGGCGAATATTAAAGCAGTGACCCCCATCTGGCTTTTTTAAACTTGAATCTTTTACCCCCCCCCCCTCCCCTTTCTCTTGAAACTTTATGCAAAGAAGCGTTAGAACTGAAATTGCTATTAAACTTAATTAATAATATATAAAATATTTTTAACTAATATAATGTAGTCCTTTTGCCTTGGTAGGCGAAGACAGGTACATACATAGAATTGGATGCATCCATTTTGTGTTTCCAATAAACTTTAATCTAATAATTAATTTTATTTAAATTTTCGTATACCTTTAGGCATTATATAAATGCTCTAAACGACTAAACTCAGGAAGGGGGGTAATAATAAAAAATTATTCATATAGTGCTTAAACCAAATCAATTATTAAAGTAGATGTTTGAAGTCCTTAAGTTTAACTGCTGAAAGGCTGAATAACTTTCTAAAAAACCATGGGATTTAATTAAGATCGTTTATTTAGTTAGTCATTCATTAACGTAATTTAAATTAATATAATTTCACAATCCTCAATTAACTATAGAATTACATATTTCAGAAAATAATAAAGTGCTATTAAATAACAAATGAATTGCTTCAGGTGCTCTCGTCTTGAAATTAAATAAAATTATAGCCTCTGAATTATTCATCTGCATAAAAATTTCATAGCATATGCGTATCAAATATAATTTTGAATGTAAATCCTCATATGATAATAATAACACTCCAAAAAAAATAACGTAAATGCTGTAAAATACCTCAAAAAGAAGAGAATCCTTTAAAAAAAATCTAACTGATACATTGGACAAATAATGATTATTTGCCTTTAATGAAAACGACGATAATTGCATTTACTAGGCGATAGGAAATTGCATTTATTACTACTCATAAAACAAAAATTGAGACGTTTTAAAATTAGGATAAATGTCAGCTTCTTATGAAATAAATATTTTATGAAAGTTTATATGCTGAGTTAAAAATACATATTACCTTAGAAATTCTGAAAATCCCCAAAAGTAATTCACACATGTATATTATATATATATAATCACGAAATAAAAATTACCAAATGCTTAAATGATGCTCAAAAGAGAGAAAGTAAATGTCATTTTCGTATGCTCTATATCTAAATAAAATATCCGTGGCTTATGAATGAGGCAAAATTCTTAAACGAAAAATCTTTTAATGTGTAATGATCTTTTTTATTAACACAGCGAAAAAGGAATAAAGGACTCAAAGATTTAATAAAACATTGAAATAGATTATTTTGAATTATTTATATAGGTTATCTTAAAACTGAAGAAAAACTGTATATTACTTAAAAATTATAATTTATTTTTTTAAATTTTAATATGGTGTAAAAATTATTTTTGTAAATGATATTTTTAGAAGTTATTACCAAGCAACACCAAAATTTTTTATTATATTTCAATTCCAAAAGAATCAAATGAATATTTAAAATGCCCCCCCCCCTTATTATAGCGAAAACTGTGCAAGGAGCATTCAAGGCAAGTAATAATTTTTTATGATGATAATAGTATCATAAGATATTTTTTTAAATGATAAACAAAAATCATTTCGATAATTTTTAATGAAGTTATGCTAAACTTTGTCAGAAAATTTTAAATCATGTAAAAAGAGCACTTAAAAAGGAATTAAAAAATGCGAAAACATTCTGTTTTCACTATTCTGCTTACATCATTGTACACAAACCTTTGCGATTTCAGGCACAATAATAGGTTTCCTCCATGATATTGGGATCTGCATAAACTGATTCCCGACTGTGGTTCGGAACGCTATCTCTTGATTGTCATCGAGGTGAGATCAACAGTGTGAATCACTGGCAGCGTTAAAGCAGTGGGATATAAACTAAATGCAGTCGCGTTCTACTCGCATCAAATTCTACGCTGAATGAGAACTTTTGCTGTCATCCAAATGTGGGTGGCAGTTAATGTGATAACAGAAACACACTCAAGCAACGAAGGTAATTTTACCGTATTTGGATCGATCCCGGTCGCTCGTCGTGACGTCCACCGCTCGCCCCTCATTGTGGAGACTCTGGGGCGCATGCAGCCCTTCCTCGTCCCAGGCCTCAGTCACCCGCAGTTTCACTCCTGGGTACATGTTCATCACGGAGATGGCCAGCGTGTCCAGCTTCTCCTTGCAGCGCTGAAAGCATCAGAGAGAAATAATCATTTAGAGCAAAGAGTGAAGCTAAAGATAATCGCTTACTGAATGGTGTAATCGTCGATATTTTGAAAAAAGAAGCATCATGGGGGAATCATGGGATCAATGAAATAATCCCGAAAAGCACTTTTCTCTTATAAATGGGATTTAATTTGAATTACCTTTCGCATTTTGTGCTGTAAATTCCTACAACTAAAATGAAAATTGTCTCATTTCATGGCCCTCTTTCTGTGGCCCAGAAAGTGTTATTAATTACGTATGAATCGTATTACTTATGACTTGGGTTATTATTATTTATAATCCTTACAGTATGGAAAAACCTCTGTATTTGATACTCAAGACAGCGGGTGTAGAGTTGAAGACATTCTTTTTTTTTCTTTCCCTTCAGAGAATAAATAAATCTCAGGAAGTTGAATACTCCTTTATTTTCTTGTTTTCTCTGTTTCTGAAGTGTTTTAATTAAGACCAGGTGCGCAGTCTCAATCCCTATATATATCCAGTCTCAATAGTTTTTAAAGAAATTTATTAATTCTTTTTCAAAATCACGTCATTTTAATCACAACGTGTCTGACCTTATGAATCAGAGCTGAAGGCGGTATTCTCTACTCGACCTCCACAGCACAATGCGATTCCTGCTCAGATTTGCTGCGTGACGGAGCAGGTCGCTTGAGTATTTGAAGAAGAGCTTCTACATATGTGCTTCTTTGCTGCGTGTGAAGCAAGTGCTTCACAAAAATTGACATTTGTGGTGTAAAGGGAATTCATAACGCCTTCTCAAATAGACGAAGAAGAATGGATATAATCCAGCATTTGGTTTCGATTTGCAATTTCATCTACCAAATTTCCTATATCTAACTACTTCAAGTAGAGCGTTTTTGAGTTTTCTTGCTTGCATTCTTAACAATCAAACTTCCCGTAGACGAATCCCATCTGAAATTTGGGGGCCTTTCATAGTTTCAGCGTGAAGACGGACATTTATTCCTCCAGATCGTTGCGTTTTAGAGTTCGAATGTTCTCAGACAAATGAGACGTCATTTTAATCAATTGGGGTGGTCTCCTCAAAACTTTCTCGCATAAAGATGTGGCCCCAGAGAATGTCGCGTGGTGTAAAATAGTTACGAAATATTCATTTTTGGCGTTCATTCAGCATTTTTACCGAGTTTGTCGGGTGATCTTTGACGAATCCTTGGCATGCGGTTAACAGTATCCGAAAATCGAATTTGCGTTTTAGATGCGTTTCCTCCGACTCATTGAAAGATAAATTTGCTAGAGAACTGCACTTGTACTCACAAAATCACTCACCGAATTCGATCTGTTCAAGTCATTGCAATTCTCACGTTTACATATTTCTGAAAGTAGAGACGACCAACGACCAGCTCAAATTTGTTCAACATTTGCCCACACTAGAGATATTAAATCCGTCCAGATTTGTCAACATTTCGAGGTCCAATATTTTTTTTTTCTTTGTACAGTATCTCTTTCCATTAGGAGTCAGGAGAATCCTGACATCTTTGGTCGTGTGGAGACTTAAATGAACACGTGAAGCTTAATTTTGAGCGACTTGCTCGCGAAGATAAATGCCCCGTCCTGCTCCCACACCACACCTCTCCGGACATGACGAAAGGCCAAGGTTCCCGGGCGAAGTAATTACACTCCTCGATTGGATGCCCCGGGTGTAGTGAATACCCGATAGCACGCACTCGCTGCGACGGGCTCTCGCTCCGCTCTTCATTCAGGAGGAATCTGCGGCATGCGAGATATCGAGTCTGGGAACTCGATTCGTCGGTAAAAGAAACGCTTGAAAACTCCCACAAAAATGAAATGCTAGAAAATTTGGACACAAATGTTTTGTTTCCAAAAATGTTCCCGGCCCGTGTATGCCAATAAATTATAAGCAAATAAAACTATATACCATTCGCGCAGCAGTCAGTTTGTGCACATTATAAACATTATATGTTGAGTCATTTGATGACGAAGTATTCAAAAAGCCTTTGAAGCCTAATTAGAAGAGTATGTACAGATAGGGGAAAAAATTAGAAATATGAAAGAATGCATTATTTAATTTCGACAGGAACAAAATTCCAGGCATTAGAATTCTTTTCGTCTGTTGATATCATCAGTTACATTTCTTATATCAACATCAGAATATTCGTAAGACGAACTCGTTTTTTAAGTCTTTCCGAAAACCTAAAATGCCACTGCTGCTGACATTGTGGTCTGCCGCGCTCGGCGAGAGACGAACCGTTTCACGACTGCGCAGAAGGATAGTAACAATGCGCGAATGACGTGCATTCGAAACATTGCGACGCGTGCACGAGTCACTGCATATTTTGGCTTTAATGGTGCATCACTAGTGAAACTCGCTGCTCTGCGTGAATGGGATAAACTGCAATAAATGACGGAAGATAAACATGGAAAATCTATCTCACTTAAGTCTGACGATTTTGTGGATTATGTCGCATGTAAATAACATTGCGTTTTGTGGCAAAATCATGTGAAATTTGGATTTATTTGGAAATAAAGTACAGTTATATTTCAAAATACTTATTTGAGTTGGCTGCCTAATTTTTAGTCCAACTGATAGTTCATTTTCGTAATTATATCCAAAATTTCCGAAATTTTTTTCACAATACAGCAATTTACGGTTTCGAACGAGAAAAACCGTTTTGCAGGATATTTCAAACAATATTAGAGTCAGTTAAAAAAAAAAAAAAAACAGCGGCAAATCTGGAGTGGCAAAGAGGATGCAATGTAATCGAAATTTCCACGCTAAAGAAGCTAATTTGTTTGGGGATAAAGAGGGAAAAAGCGCGCTCAGGTGGTCCTTGGAGTGTTTGTTTAAGTGACAAAGGGTCAGCCGAGGGACACCTTCTACCTCTGCGTATCCTGTTATTAGGGTATTATTACTCGTCACTCGGAACTCGCTCGATCTGCGGTTCACCTCCTCCCGCGGGGGTTGTGTCCATATCTCGATATGTTATATCCTAGGTTCGAAAACAAAACTCGCCACCAGAAGATGGAAACAAACATTTTGCATGTCTACAGGAGATTGTGCTTCCCCCCCCCTCCGTTCGTTCTGGCTTTTTTTTAATTGCAGCCAGTCACCACAGGACTAAGCTGTATAAACTCCGCTTCGGCCGTTATCAGAGCTCTCTAAGCAGCCATTTATAAAGACACAATATTTTTCATGCAGAAAGCAACAATTCGACATCTTTTTAACTTGCGTCTTTGCCACTTCGTCAGGAAACTCTCAGCAGTTGCATTTTTCTCGACCACTTTACAACTTCACGGTTTCAACTTTTATAAAATTAAGAGAAAAGGAGTCAACATTTTTTCTCCTCTGACATCTCCGAACAAAAAGAATGTGGCATCCGGCTTCTGGACAAGAATTTTTTCACTGACCAAAGAGCATCAAAAAATTCACCATTTTTATAGAGCTCGCACGGAATTAATGTAAGTTAATTTCAACTTAATTGAGGTTCCTTGCGTTTTCCTTTTACAAGGCTTCAATGTTTGCTAACTAAAATAAATCAAGAGACTTATTTTATATTAAATTGTTTAATTAAATTTGATTATATAATACAAATCTGAAAGAAAATCTTGTTGAAAATTATCTTGATTGAAAACGAATTTTTATATAAATTTCAGGACTCATTAAAAAAAATGCCTTTTTTTTTTTACAATTCACTTTTTAAAAACTGCTATTTTGAATAAAAATAAATGACATAAAATTGTTTTGATATTTACATTTCACAGCCTCATAAATATATATTTTGCACCTATATTTTAGCTCTACCCCAATCTAAATGATCAATGAGTTCAATGAGAAATGCTGCAATTACTAGTAGTGGCGATTTCTCATTTTCTCAAAATATCTTTTCTGCTTTCCTTCCGATATACTTGACGAGGATCAACAGTCAGTAATAGTGATGATATTCTACTTTCCCCGCCTTTCCACTTCCTGTATGTTTCGGTGAAATCCTTCGCCTTATTGCATCCGAAATTGCAACGAAATATTAATGCAAATGAGGATGATCTCGTATTACATCCTAACGCTTTGAAATTAGTCGTTCTACGATCGATTTGACTCTTCCAAAACCCTTCTAGTTTGAAACAATTTCGGATCTTTTTTTTTTTTTTTTTTGCACCTATTCATTTTGAATCAAAATATTCATTCCTTATCATTTTCCTGATGTCAGTTTCTCCGAATATCATTCAAATTTGCTTCAGATAAGCTTAAGAATTATTCCAATAACTCTTTTAAACATTATCCTTCCCTTAGTGGTATTTTAATAAATTGTTTGTAAGACCAAACTATACATGAAACGTTGGAAACAACAAAAAAAATTATTGGATTAATCGGACTTTCTTTTTAAATATATATATATATATATATATATATATATATATATACTAGCTGACCCGGCAAATGTTGTTCTGCCATATAAATTATTTCTAGTGAATATTTTGGTCCTTAATTAAAAAATAATGAATGCATTATAAGTGTGTGGGGATGGGATCTATGACAGGAAGAGGAAATGAGTGCTGTAGACGATGATCGAAGATAAAAACAAACAAACAAAAAAACACTAACCATTCATTTTCTCAATACAATGTATTTCATTAACGTAACGAACAAATACATAGTTTGATCTCTTAAAAGTTAAACGTACAGTGAAAAAAGTAATATATTTTTAATCCTGAAGTATAAAAATGAAATAAAGAAAATCGATATTCATTTCGAAGAGCAATTGAGTGTACGATATTTTTTGTCAGTCCACCTTTAAGCCAACACAAATAAGCTCGATGGTTTGTCCACGCAAAAGCATGCCACGTATAATTGTCCGTGTGAAAAACATGGTGTGCCCAAATCGAAGCCGCAAACAGACATCGTTTGGCCTTACGATTTATTTTTTGTCATTGCGAATGCCAATCTAATAGGAAATTGAACGCGTTTGAATTCAATTGGCACGTCTGTGAGAATCATTGGAATTCGTGGCAGTAAAACATTTTCGGCTCAGAATTTGGCATTCAAAATGGTGGCTTCGATAATGTTTTTCATCAATTTTTTAATGACCAATCGCGTGCCATTGCACAGCCTTGGTGGGTTCAAATCCCGAAGTAAAATAACCGATCCAACTTTCAGTCGTAGACGGTGTGGTGACATGCCTGGCAAATCCGGTGAGTTCAAAAACTCTGTTGACAATTTACAGCTTTGTTAGCATCGCAAACTGTGTAGATCGATTTGTATGATACCAAGTCTCCTGGCAACAACTGCTGTATCTTGAAGTTTAAACCGTCGACGTTCACAGTTTTTGCTGCCAAAATGGCTCTTTCTGCCAGTCACGCATGATTTATATATTGTAGGCGTACATCGGGAAATACGCGGTCAGTGAGGGCATTTTGAGAATCAACGATAGTGCAAAAATTAGTGGGCAATTTTATGCATCCAGTATTTTCATAGGCAGCAACTTTTCTATCGCCGATATCTAACAATTGGTCCGAGAATGTGTCAGCAGATGGATCTTGTATCATTTGGACACACGTGTTTATTTTTAGCTGGACTTTTTCAACATTACGCCACAGAGGCGATGATTTCAAGCAAGCATTGATCTCATCAGCGTACGTTGAACGTGGAATGACGGGAAGTGTTTGTCTGAAATCAACTGAAAGGAGTAACAATCGCTGCCATTTCTGCAGTATCGTACTGCAGTTCACGATTCATTTCGGTGTCCATTAAACCAGACGCACTTCGATTTGGCAAACTCATACCAAAATGACTGAGTGGTAAATTGACAATGGCAACGCAAAAAATCCTCGGTAGCAATCAATGCTTTTTTGTACATAGCGTCGCTGAATGTAATCGTTGCACAGTGTACGAATTCGATGTCATTGAATCTGTGCTTATCTTATAACTCGTCCAACAATCCATCTGCTCGTCCCGGGAAACATTTAGTCAACACTATAGCGAAGAGTAAACGAATTTGTGTTGCTGCACAGCCCAATGTTGCTTCAGCAAGCATATCGTCCCAGTGATTGTCGTCTTCGAGCAAGCCGATTGCAAGGCATGCATCTTTATATGTTGGATACTGTTGTCCATTCACTTTGCGTATATCTTGGAATGACAATGGGTCGGTGACATTATCCAACAACAGTCGCATACACTAATTACGTATACTTTATATATACTTTACGACCTATTCTCATACCTACCAAATACAAATAAAAAAATTTCATAAAGATCGGTCGAGCCGTTTCGGAGGAGTACGAACACAAACACTGTGACACGATATTATTTTGGAATACTTTTGCATTCAATGTTTTTCTCTCCCTCATCCTAACAATGCACTTCATTCACAGATTATTATGTGATGTTTATGTTATATTAGGTTTTCTTTTAAAAATGTGATATATTAGGATTTTTTGTTTAAATAAAATTCTGTTGTCTTTGCATAATTTTTTAAGATTACCATTACGATATCATTCGAAAGATATTCTCAGCAAGAGTTGGAAATGACGTTGAATTCTTTTTTTTTTTTCCCTCTTCATTTCACACATTCGCGGCATCATTGTAAGACGTTAAATAGTTGTTTAAAGCTAAAAATGATATGCTAAAGAGCACATTCTGAATGCCATGGTGTCACCGGCATTCAGAGTTTGTTCGCAGCGCCACAGAAGTCACCACGAAGCCAAGATAGGAACGAAGATCCACGAAGCCAACTAGGAACACATATTTCGAGCAAATGCTCAATGTTTTCAATATTATCATCCTTACTAAAATGGTATGAAAAAATGAATGCCATAAAGAACGGACAAACATAGCAAACGATTGCATTTCAGTGCACCGGTAGACGCAGTAAAATAGATAGATTGCAAATGATTGCACGAATCTCTTACAATTGACATTTCACCCGATGCGTAGTGAGAAATTCGTGCTCACCAGACAGGCGAGCCGTGTGAAACGTGTCGAAATTTTGTTGTATAGATCCTTATTTATTTATTTTAATATCAGTATTCACATTTGAGAAGAATTTTTCTTATAAAATAGTTCTTTTTTTAAAGCTGAGTTCTGACGGTTCCTTCATTTTCAAACTAATTCATTGAGTGTCTGGTTACTTGTTTTTTCTCATTAGTTATAAAGGAATAAAACTATCGACTGGGTGATTATCATATAAACAGAATTGATTTAACACGGAGAATTAAACGGCAAGATTCTTTATGGCCTAATAGTTTGGCATATTTGACTTGAGAAAATACTTTCGTCCATAAAGAAAAAAATAATTCCATCTCCCATTATTTTATGGGATAATTAAAATATTTATTTCAGGTTGTGTTATTAATAGAAGAACACTATTAAAAGCAAAATAATGTTTTTTCTAAATATTTAAAATGATGAAGATTCCATTGCTTCCTGCTTTTAATTGTTTCCCACTCTACAGTGTCGGATTATGACTGCGCAATCGGACGATGACACACATAACTTTGAATGAATCTCAGTTCCAGACTTGGGAACGGAATTCGAAAAGCATGTTTCGCGTAAGCAAAGCCTTCAAAAGGCTTTAACCCGGGTGCTGCTCTCATTTCGCCGGTGGGATGTAAAATAAACAAAATGCAAATAAATTGGATAATGAATGTTTTCCTTGAAAGTGGAACAGGATAGTTTACTTCCGTTACAAGTAATCGAAAGCAAAACAAACGCTACCTTCGTACAAACTCGAATAGTGGCAATTTTCTCTGCGAGGTTTTGTCTTTCTTTCTTCGCACAAGGAATTTTTTACGGAATTGCTAAACCCACAATGTTGAGAAAATAAGGAGTTTAAAAATGGTGATGAAAATAACCAAAAGAAATAATAGTACTTTCCAGTTTAGCTCCTGTATGTAAGCAACACCAATTCTGGCCTATTTTTATAACCTACTTTTCAGCCGCTTTGTTTTTATTTGCAGTAAATCGAATATCTTGTTTTACTACATAAAATGTCTTTATGCTTGCCGTTTTTTAGGAACATTATATTTCAAAAGAAACTGTGAGGCCTGACCTTTTGAAGATTTGACGACTAACGCGTCCAAAAGGGTTTATACAAAAAACTATCTTTTATCAATTTGTGATTTTTAAAAAAAAAAAAAACTTCTACGGGATTTATTTATTGATGAAATGCACTGTAATGGTAGATTTAATAAATAGTATAGATAATAATAAAAAATATTCTTGATGAAATTTTGGTTCTTCTTTTGTTTCGAAGTTTTGATGAAATATCTTTTTATGAAAGTGGGTTCGGAACTAGAGACGTGGAAACTTTTACGGTTCTTTCGAGAGGAGAGAAACAAACAAACAAAAAAATTTCGTTTGGAGTAAATTTTTCTCTCCTCTTCCTGTTTCGTTTTAAAAATTGAAATGAATGCAATCATATATTCTATTTTTCGGTGACTCAAAAAGATCGAGTCCATCATATTTTTCTTCCCCTCTACCATATACAAGCGACGTAATTAAATCCTTCCATTCATACCATTTTAACAAACTATAAAGCTTTCTGGATAACAGTTTTAAATTTAATTTGTTTATTGTTGTTACATTAACGTATTTAGAAAAATTGTTCAAAATTGGCATAAGGCATTGCATGAGCGAAAAGTTTCCCCACTGTTTACTTTTTAAAAAATTAGCACCTAATTGTCTATGAGATAGCTTCCTACAACATCTTGATTAAAATATTATTGTGAAAATCTCATTTCGCAATTTATTTGGATGAATTTGCATAAGTATTTGCAAATTATGGGTAGCATGAACAAAAAGATGCGAAAAAAAATAAAGAAGCAATTTACGAAATCTTCTTGTTAATAAGTAATATTTTTTTTCCTGAAGAAAACTGAAATTTATGAGAAAGATGCATCACATTTAGAATTGTTACATTTAAAAAACTAATGAAACTATCCGAACTAGAAATACTTCAAGGTATTAAGTAGGCCTAATTTTTGGCCTAAAATCTCTAGTTTCAATCCTTACTTGAAGGCAATCTTTGATGTTGTCTTCAGGTTGGATTCTTCACTCTTTCGGTTCACTCTTTTTTTTTTTTTTTTCATTTTAATGCAGACGCCTTTTTATTATTCTTCATGTAACCTATTACCTACTTCGGGTAACACAAACAAGGTAGCTATTTCAAAGCAATTTGTTTATCTTCAATTGTAGAGAGAGTCCTACTTGGTAATCTCATAAAATAAAATTTTCTTCGAGGTCAATTCATTTTCGAGGAATAAGTATGTACCAAAACCATAAGGCATCCTTAAAACAAATTGTAACTGCAATTCATAGTTAACAAGGATGCATAAGCAGCCATCGACATTCATAATCAACCAAGATTGTAATGGATCACCTGAAGAGCCGGCAGCCACAGCCAACCTTCCGAAAGGTTAGCCATCAATTAATAACTGCAAACATCCAGTAATAAACTGCATGATAAAGTAGCTAATATTATGAATGATCGCTATAAAAGAAAGATGCAGTCAGATAACTTTTCTCTGTGACGTTCGTTTAAAAGAAACAATGGACATTCCGGGCGATGGGTTTCAGCTTGTCAATCTGAGCCAGAATAAAGCTCGTTTAAAAAGCAGCAGCTACGCCCTTATATCGCAGCTCTTATGTAATCGAATAGATTGCCGATTAGCAACGGGATCTCCTGAAGGGTGGAGGCGAGTTGTCGACGTGGGTGCAGGAGTAAATCGAGCGAGGAGGTGTCAAGTGGTCGTCTCGAAGGAGTGCCCTGAGCGGACGCCCGCACCTTGTCAGATTATTCATTGCGCTCGAAAAACTCTCAATAAAACGGCACTTGATTGGCTTGGTGCCTTTCCCGGAGATGTTTTTATTGTAATTAGATAGGCGTATCTGGGTGCGTGTGGGAAAGGCTGCATTGTTTCTTTTGCAAACACACTGGGGATGGTGTCCGCATAGACAGAAAGTACGAGTGAATTCAGAATTAATTATTGGGCCATTTTGAAAGTTGCACAAGAGCTATTTTTTTTTTTTTTTTTTGAAGAGTGGTCATATGCCGAGGGTGACACCTGAATATGCTCCCCCAATTCTTCCATACCCCACCGGAAGGAAAATATATGATAAATGTTTCAAAAACTTTTTATGGGGACTATTTTGTAAATAATTCAAGGAAAATGCTTGTAAGATAGGCATGAAGTTCGGAATTTTATTAAATTACATATCCGATATAATATCTATGTAAACTAACTATTTTATTTGCATATTCGAAGAATTGCTATCTCTGATAAAATATAATTTGTAACCTTCAGATCTAAGTTTTTGAACTGAAGAAGGGTGTTGCTCGTTTGAAACTGACGATTGAATAATGAATCAAACCTCGGGGGATGTTGGATCCTTCAAAAAGCGGATCGACCTTTTGAAAAGAAGTTGCAACATGTCGAAAGTGGCACTGTAGACTTTCTTTTTTGTTTCTAAAAATGAAATCCATTTTGAGAAGTCGACGCAAGATTTCCTATATACTCCTTAAAAATCCCATAAGGATTTTAAGGAACCATTTCATCAATGTGCCTAAAGTAAGAAGAAGGATCACTGTTTCCCTAGAAGGAATTCTAGAAATCATTTCAACGATGGAACAAGTGTTAGGAATAGCATAAAAAGAGAAGAAGAAAGATATTGCAAAAGACAGTTCTCACTTTTTTGTTTCCAAAAATGAAATCTACTTTGGAAAATCAACATGCGGTTCCCCAAAGGATTTCTAGCAGTCATTTCTCAGTGGAAGACGTGTGAGGAATAATGCATTAAGAGAAAGGAAGAATTTACGGGTCCCACTTTTTCTGGCTGATTTAGTTTAAAATCTCACTTTTTCAAACAACTCGCACTTCATAAAGTTCTCGTAAGCAGATGGTTCAGGTGAACAAAGAAATATCGCTCCCTAAGAAACGAAGCGTTGTTCATTTCAGAACTAACTGCAATAGTGAGTGGACGGCAACTATTGGAATAGGCATGCAAGTAACGATAGACGAGAGGCTTTGGTGCTGGTCAATTCATTGGTCACTTAACGAAGTCGCTGTCAATGTCAGTCGTTGTTATCTATTTATATTTGTTATTAATAAATTCATTGGTCTCAGAACAAAGGCAGAGACAGTCGATGTTAACAATGGCCGGGCAGCAAAAGTCAACAACGCTATCATTTTTTGATGACGGACGAAATTTTGCATTTGTATTCATTTTATTTCTGAAATTTTGATATGATTTTTAATTCTTCGGGCTCGTCTGAAGACCAGCACGGTCATTTTATGGAATTGTAACAAGTATGATTCAAAAAATAAATCAAAATTTGCGATCTCAAAACCGTTTGTAAAGTTTGGCTATCTAAATAATAGAGATTAGATCCATTTTTTTTAATCGATGTTGCTCCCCATTCCTTGGACATTCAAAAATGTCAAAAGAATGGGAAACTACAGAGTTAAAAGCAACAGTGAACGGAGAAAAAAAATATTTCTGTTGAATCATGTTAGAAAAGAAAAAAAAGTAGAAGAAATGACAAAAAGGCTGTGTAAATAATTTTCGAGAAAATATCGTGACATTAAATATATATATATACAGTTATTTTAAATGCTATTCATTCTCGGATTCAGAAACCTTCGACGCTTTTTCTCGGGCGTTAGAAGACGTTTATTTCGTTAAAGAAAGAACGGAAGAAAAGATCAAATTGAGGAGATGTATGCGTTTACCAATAGGGTGAACTCTAATTATTCATGGAATTAGATGTCCCGATAAACTTCCATCCTTCTATATGCCGAATCTCAGCGAAATACAAACGTCGGGAAGGCCGAGTTTCAAGATCCTGAAACGATCAGTATCGAAAATAAAAGGGAATGAGCTTTTTTTTTTTTTTTTTTTTTTTTTTTTTTTGCCGACTTTGTGTGTGAGAAAGAGACAAGAAAGTTTTGCTTCAGAATGATAGATTTGTTTGGCATGGAAAATTGTAATGAAGATACTGAGATGCTTATCAATACATGAATATTGCAAAGTTTAGGAAAGAATTCTAAAGTAATTGAATTTAATTAAATAATTAAAATATTCTTAGCACTCTATGAACTCGAGATTTTACATCTTTAATATTAATAAAATCTGTGAGCCTGCATTTTGGCAATCAGATCGTAGAGCCTAAAACCCTTAAATTAAGTGCAAATAAACATGAGAAGAAGTAGAAATGAACATTTCGAAACCCATTTTGTAAAAATTTTAATTATTTAAAAATGAAATCAATAACAAGTTTCCAACTCATTTTTTCGACAATAATTTCCGAAAAGGATTATCGTGCAGAAATAACTTTTATACCCTTTTAAAATTCAATTTTTTTCCCAATAATATTGATCCATATATTATATGGCGTCCAATCTAATTTTTATAATTTCCTTTTTAATTAATTGTGGTCTAAGATCAGTATCTTAAAAAAAAAAAAAAAAAAAAAAAAAAAAAAAAAAAAAAGCTTTACATGCTTTCTAAATGAAACGAAAACGATTGAAAATAGACAAAAGAAAAAAAAAAGATGCACAAGTTTAGATTAATTCAGTTATATTAATGTCTCTTTTACAAAAACTTTTTTGAATTTTGGATGATTTGCATGTTACTCTCACCACACCAATGGCAGAATGTTTGTTTACTGATAGCAGATTTAACGTGCATCAAGCTCACATGCATGATGAAGACCCGGCATCCACCAGGTCAATGCAATCCAGGAGACAGAGGAAAGAAGTTGATACAAAAGGGGGGGGGGAGATTCATTTTTTACTATCAGAATAAGTTTTTATGACATTTTACAATTTATTTATTTTTTAAATTTTCAAACATTTTTAAGCATTTTAAACATATTTTCAAAGGTAGAAAGTAATCTCCCAAATTTTATTCCGAATGAGTTTTTCAATGAACTGAATTAGTATCAGAAATGGAATTGGATAAATGAAAAAACTTAAATTAAAATAAAAAACATTTAGGTAGGTTTTTTTTTTCTATTTTTGTTCAGATGAATGTTTTCTTTTATAAATATATTAAATTATAAAAGTTTTCTCATTTCACATTGCTGTCTTTTTAAATTCTCTTTAAAGTTGCTTCGGATAAGATGTGTTGCATTTTTTTAAAAAATTCAAATAATACTTCTTTTTTAAAATTTTCATGCTATTTTTATTTGAAATGAAAAAGCCTTTTTAATTGTTTCACTAACGGAACAAGAAGGTTAAATCGATATTTCATTGGATAAGTGCATCCCTTTAAAGCTACGGCAACATCAGGTTTCAGTTACTTACTGATAATCTTGAAAATCTATTTTTACAATCCTTCCTTCCGATTCATTTCTGAATTTTTAGATCCCTTGCTTTCTTTTAAAAATGTATATATTTCCTGAAGTTTCCAATATTAGAAGTACTATTCTAAATTCAATGACTGCCGAGCTTATTCACTTTAAACGTACTAAATGTATAGCAACATTAAAAATAAACAACAAATCATCAAAAATGGATACACCAACAGAAAAGAAATGCAATGAAGGGAAAATATTAGTATGAAGAAAATATTAGTAGCAACTCTGACTGGCCCGAGAGGAATGTAAATATAAAATAATGAAAATTGTAGACCTCAACTAATTGACTTTTGCAAAATTCCAGCGTGAAACGATGTTAGTGAAACGCTGTGTTTACAATTCAATAAGTAACTTTTAATCACCCCCCCCCAAGGCCCCTTCAGACATGGAAATGAGAAGTTTCTGGAATGGAGGTTCGTTCTCAACGCCTTAGTGGGCACAGAAATAGTGTGGGGTTAGCTAACCCCTACTGATGACGGGACCTACCTCCTACAGGAGAGATTTACCGTATCCGCCGAAGGCCCTTAGGACTTAACCTTAGTTCCCACCAATGCTGTCAAACTTTATTCAAATTCTAATAAATTTATCCTTTTAAACATACCTTCCCTCCCCCAATCTCAATTGCTCAACATCAAGTTGAAACTTCAGATTTGAGTACCCGATAAAGACGTAGATAAAAAGGGAGGGATATTTTTATAGATAGCACTGGATGATTATATTACAGATTTTTTCTAGTCCTACACTTAATACGGGTGAAAAGCAAGTGTCTAGGATTTTGGGTGATTAGAAGTTTGTGGTGTATTCTAGCAAAGCGTTCTCTCCTGAGATTGGAAAGCAGCTTGCACAGAATGATCGTCAAATACCGGCCTAAAACAGACTGGTTTGGACCAAGAATTGTTTAAAATGCCACCATTCAATAAATGGGATGTGAAACAGCTGTGAACCATCGGCTTTATGCATCTGCATGATGTTAGCAGTTGACTGTTGAATAAGCAGATCTCGCAAATTTTGAGTATTTATAATGGGTTAAAAAAATTTGTAAATCTAAATATGAGGAAACAAAATGGATGTAATTTTTTCTTGTATTTGCTCTTTTTTTTTAAGTTAATAAAACATCTTTTTTACTTATTTCGTTTTTCTCTTTATCGTAGGACAAACGATGTTTGTAGAAAAATATGACCTCACGAATCATCAAAGAATTCGCAAAAGAGCAAATTAGGAAAATAGAAAGCATCCCAAAAATAAATCCGTGCAACAATTCGTTCAGTTTATAAAGCTAAATATGAGGAAATAAAAGTCTCCACTTCTCTGTATTATGTCAACTAATTTTCATTTTCGTATGTTAAAACTTTTGGTTTAAAAATTAAGAAGCGTATAACCACTAAAACTGATTACTTAAAAATATGTTATTAGGGATAATTTTTCTAAAAATGATCTGAACATTAACAATATTATATTGGAATATTTATCACGTGGTACAAAACTGATGCTAAATTTTCCCGTCATATCCACTCCACAGCATGAGTGCTCTCGCTGAACAAGATCTCACTCCGCCAATGAGACGCAGCCATCAAAAGAGAGAAGATCGAAATCTCCAGCAGTAAAAACACTCTATTGGCGCTTCTTTTACGAGATGCTCTCACCACCATCCAATCTGTACCAGCCAAATGGCATTTACCACCTTAAACCAAACATGTTATTTGGGTTTTCCTTTGCAGCCAATTCCCACGACATCCCTGACCCTGAATGAGTGGAACATCTTAACGACAGCATTATTCCCGGGTAAAACGGCTTTCAAATCGGAGCTGATACCGCGCATTGTTTCGCCTCTCGGGCGTGATGTCAGATAACGCCGTGGAAGAGCCTTCGTTTCCTGCCTTCATTCTTGCAGCCGGGAATGCTAAACCGTTACAGCATTCCAGCTAGGCCATATTTCATCATTCCTCATCCGGATGTGTACTCAGCAACTCTTAATAGGGAGACTCGTATTTGCATTGATCTTTTTCATTCATAAGAATGTTATATCATTGTTCAAATTCACCGTCAAACAAAAACTGTGAATGCCATCTTTTTCGACTGAAAGATTTGCAGTAAAAAATATATATCGTTTTTCCATCATTTCATATGAATGTATTTTTGCATTCTCTTTGTCCGGAGCCGAAAGTCTTCGATTCAAATAAAAATGCTGTCGCAAGATATTCATAATGTCTTCTCTCAAATTTAGCATTTATCAGTAAATGCTATTAAAAATTCCTCGTGACATAAAGGGCTTCAATGATTACTTTTAAAAACTCAAATTGCTTTCCGCTTTAGTTAATTAATACTTTGTCCTTAAGCTTGTATCAGCTGGGAGTTGACATTTTTTTTTTTTTTTTTTTTTTTTTGTTATGGAAAAAGAGTCTCGAGTAATTTTTTTCAACAAAATTAGTTGCGAGTGGATAAAAAGTTCAAGTAAATTTTGTTGCACATTTTTTTATTCAATTTCAATTGCAGCACTTACGACATGGCAAAAATTTTCGAAAATTTCAAGTGATTTTGGGAAGGAGGGGAGAATCACCGGCAAAAGTGTCAACTTGGAGCTTGCAGAAACCTCGCTATATGACTGTTTGTGACCCGAAGAATTCATGAATCTCAATCATCATTTCCCTTGCATGATTATTTTGTTTGATTTATTTATTAAAACATTTTTATGTGTGTGTGTGTGTGAAATAGTGCACGTTTATTAAATCTCTCTGCGTGGAATTAAAATAAAATATAACTTGTAAAAGTATAAAAGTTAATTCCTCATTTTAAAATAATATCCAATTTCTAATATTTGGAGTATCTACATGAGAATTTCTTTAACTTTTTGCTCCTCCATGTTATATACATATATATAAAAAAAATGTATTCATATTATTTTTTTGTTAATTTTTCTTTAATTCTAAAGTTTAAAATAATTTGTAATTCTTTTTAATTCACTGTTCTATTTTCAGCGTAAATGCTGCGATTATTCTTATGATTTTTTATGCTATTAGTAATTGCTTCTGTATAAGTGTAGTTTTTCTTTTCGATTCTAATTCTTTAAGATAGTAATAAGTAAAACTGTAATTCTTCTTTGTGATCTTTAATAAAGAGGATGTTCCCATGCCATTGAGTAGACACAGCAGTTACAGGCATGGGAGGTATGAGATGGGGCTCCATTTATAAAAAATATTATGTGACAGTTTCAAAATTCAATTTAAAATGTAGTAAAGCATTGTTTAATGAGTTAAAGAGAAAGGAAATGGACATCAGTTATTCTCACTTCAATGGACCGTGTAAAAATTTTATCAATTATTTTTGCATAAACGCTAAAAAAATCAAATGAAATGACCCACGAAAGTCGTTTGGGGCAGAAATTAAAAATTCCTGATCATTACAGCTGAATAGCTT
Source organism: Argiope aurantia (assembly GCA_026543865.1). NCBI lineage: Eukaryota > Metazoa > Arthropoda > Arachnida > Araneae > Araneidae > Argiope > Argiope aurantia. The sequence goes on along the minus strand of JAPMOR010049054.1, from coordinate 538,298 downwards.
CAGAATCAGAAATGCACAATCTCTTCGATAAAGTTCAAAACTCAGAAAAATGCGGCGGAGAGTTTTTTTTTTTTTTTTTTTCATTGTTCAATATTTTGAAAAATAGTTTTATTCTCGATCAGACAATTCCTTACTGAGTCAGGTCAACAACTTTCATTTGTTCTTCCACAAAGATAATTACAAATTTAAAAAAAAAAAAAACACTGAATGAACAGTAAATGTATCAGTACCAACTTATGATGTCATTTCTTCTATTTTAATACGCTATTTACGTAAGAATGGCACCTGAAATCGACATCACATGACGCATGCTTAACTCTCCAGGTGAGCTAAAAAAATGCGGTGAAAAATAAAAAACTGGGATACTTAATTTTAATTACCCAGTCAAAACAGCATGGAAGAGATCGAAGGTCGTCCGAGTCTTTCTTTTTCCACGACCCTCTCTCAATGCTTTTCATCCGATTCCAGCTGCTCCGCTCTAATGAACCGATATGTCAACGCGCACCACGGCGTTCATTTGCATGAGGCTGATTGCACCCATCTTCCCCGCGGATTGCTAATCAATGGAATGATATAGGATTTGTTTTAACTAAACGCCGCCTGGTTGCTTCGAGCAGCGGACATGGCTGGAATGCGGAACCAATGGGTGGACTTTCTGAAGGGGAGAAAAAAAATGGAGTCACTTTTTAATCATGCGCATAGAGAATCCCAGAATGTTTGCGTTGAAGCAGATTTAACCAATCCATTACGGTTCATTTAGAAGAATGTTTAGGTTGCTTTTGCTATTGCTACTGAATAGTAACATAGACTATTGCTACTCAATAGTAGCATTCTAGGGGGTGGGATTTGTTAGTTATTTCACATATTCTGCATATAATTTTATAAAAGACAGAGGAAAACCTCTTCATATATTATTATTCAAGCATATAATTTTATAAAAAGTAAAATACGAGGCTGAAAAACCTCCTCTTTCTCATTACTGCTCAAGCGGAGAAGAAATCTTTTTGCACTAGTTGGAATGATATGAAAGAATCCGAGATAGTATATACATTTCTTACCATGAAATCGCTCACTGTTTTCTAATCAAGCAGATTGCACCAGAGAAGAGAATTTACATCAAATTAGGAATAATTGGTATTCAAAAAAGAGTTTTCTTAAATTTCATTCCCATTGCTGACATTCAAATATAAGGCAGTTTCCATCTCTAAATAGAACGATTTTTTTTTTTTTTTAAATCACGAACAAAGTGAAATCACGAAAAAGTGTAAAACATCACTGACTTCGAAAGTCAGTGGACTTGTATATGACGAATGCCATTAGAAACAACAACAAGAACAAAAGGGTAAAACTTCATTTTGTCTCACTAAATAGGACAGCAAACAATGAAATATATACTTATAATAAAGCTCAATGTGTGTGTGTGCTGGCGCTCTACCGGCCAGACCATTCAACCTACAGCTACCACATTTGGCACGTGTATACCTTGGAGGCCGGGAATGTGCCCCTGGGGGTTATTTTTTCGAATTTTTAATTAGAATTTTATTTATTTAAAAATTAAGCGAAATTGTGGCGTGTTCCTGCTATAACTTTCGAAAATATCACCGCACAAAAAAGATTTTTACATCAAGTTAAAGATCAAAAATTTATCTTTTAAATGATACCAATGTTTTAACCTTAAAATTAAATTTCTATTTTTAATGAATTTTTAAATAAATATTTTAACTATATTTTTGAACAATTTTTTTCGTACAAAATAAAAATAAAATTTAAGCTGCAGGAGCACGTTTCGCATTCATGGGGAAAAATTAGCTTTTTTTCAAAGTGTTGCCATCACATTGATTAAAGCTCCAATTAAAAATAAAATAAATCTTTTTGGAAATGAAATCTGCAAAAATATAATTTTCGGCACGTGTCTATAGGAAATGAAACAAATGTGAAATATTATTTTTTCTAAAAAATAAATTCAAGAAAAATTATTTTATTGAATTTATTTTTTAGAAAACTTTTACACTCTCGATATTATTAATCCAATAAATCAGTTTTATTTTAAGGCAAATTCTGTTTAATATGAACAGGATATACATTCAAATCAGAGCCCCACAGCTAATTTGTAAACCTTTAGTAAGACACAGATCTGCTAAAATGATCTAAATGGAAAATGATTATATTTTATGTAACTTGATTCAATAAATGTTCTAATAAATAACGAATTTTTGATTTTACATAAAGTTTCTGCTCTGGAAGTCACGATTAACAAAATGTTCTTGAAACACTAATATTTTAAATAAAAGGAGTTAATTTCCAATCAACTAAATCAATCACTTAAACTGACTGATTTATGAAAATTTGAATATCACTATTCAATAAGAAAACGATAATTTTAGATTTTCCATCGATCGTTTCAAAGAAAATACGCCAATCAGCGCGCTGGTTTCTCAAAATTAATTGGCCTAAGATTATGAAAATGCTAAGTTTTTCTAAATTTTTAACATTCAAAACTTCATAAATAAGTCTTAGTTGATCATGGAAAATAGAAACATTCATTCATTTATTTAAAATTTGGTTTGTCCAGAATATTTCTCAGAATATGATACCTTACTGCATTAAATTTAGACTTCATAATTTTTGAAATGTATTTATAGGCCGGAACAAAATATTATTATTGATTTCATTTCAATCCTTTCGAAAGCAAAACTAAAAACTGAATTTTATGCTGAATCTGAGAAATTTTTGTTGAATTATTCTTTGAGATATTACAGAAATTATGAAAAATATTTTGTAATTCACATATTCATATATACCGAGCGATTCTGTTTGCAACACTCATATTCAATACTAATAAATAAATAACAATAAAGATGATAAATAAAATAAAACGCTTGGTTATATTAAAAAATATCTTTATATTAATTGCAATTTCATCATTTCCACTTTAAAAATTGAAGTTTTACCGGAAATGACAACAAATTAGCAAAATATATATAGTAAATTGAACGAAACGATCTAAACATCAGTATACGTTTGGTATGACTATCAAAATTGGAAGATTAAAAATGTTTTGTTTGAGAATCTATTAAGAGACCAGTTACTTAAAATATTTAATTGAAAATTTTATCAAGCGGTAATACTGGCGAACCGGCTGGCCGCCAAAGGCGGCTAGTATTAAATATAATTGCTGAAAAATGGATGAAACACATTCAAAAAATTTTCAAAACTAGAAGTAAAAAGTATTTCTCTCTCTATTTTTTTTTAAAAAAAGAGTAATACCAGAGACAATTAAATCTGATTTTATATATAATCCGATTTGAATAAGCTAATTTGTGTTCAGATAATAACTAATCTATGACAAAAATGAGCGACAAAAACTGCATAAAAGTTAACCTGGTCACAAGCACGAGTTCCGGTGAAAAACGAGTGGTTGGAGAAATGTTCGTTTCATTTTCACCGGACACTCAAAAAAGAAAAGAAATAAATTTTATATTGAAATGTTATATACATGTATTATGTTGTAATGTAACAAATATTATGCTGTAAAATTTAATGTTATGTTGAAGTAAAAAAAAAAGAGGTTGCATATATTTGAAAAGGAGTGGTTTTCTTTTAAAATCATAGGACGATTAAGTCTCACATGATACCATTGTAAAACACAAAAGAATAAAGCAAAATTTTTCAAAATGTACGAAAATCGGTTTGAAGGAATCCCACATTGGAGAACCTAAAAGAAACTTTAAGAGTGGGTTCACGTATAAAGAATAAAATCCATGATAGAAAAAAAAATCTGTTATTATTATTATTATTTTGCTCCTGAAAAGTAATCTTGAATTTTTCTATATTAGATTTTAAATCTTCTATGCAGATCAATGCTTATATATATATATATATATATATATATACAGGTTGATTTTTTTTTCTCAGAGACCTCTGTAGCTCTTTAATTATCAACCGCAAAGTCACCAAATTTTATACGGAGACTATTAACGACATGGGAAAAAGGAATCCACAAAAAAAAATTTAGTTCAAAAAGTTGTCGATAGAGGGAAATGTGGAGCTCTACACTTTAAGACGGCTAAAATTTTGCATAAAACAAGAGAAAAAATTACAAAATGCAAATTCCCGATTACGTAGTCGGCACCAGCGGCAGTATTTTGAGTTATAAAAAAGAAGCGGGGCATTGAAAATCATTTCAAGTATCAGTTGATTTGTAAAATGAGTCTTACTTTATCACAGCGTGCATTACTTGTGAAGCTCTTTTATCTTAATCAATCTAATGCAGCGGCCACTCTTCGCGAATTTAGAAGTCGAAACAATTTACGTAAAGGACCTCTATCAATTATAGTCCGTGCAATTTCTGTAGGTGTTTCAAGGACATTCGCTTTCCCTACTCTTCACTCTTTCTCCTTCTCCATTGCCATGTTTAGACAAAGCTTGCTTTTTTTCCCAAGCCAGTACGTTTCAGGAATAACTTATCTTCTTAATACCTTAACAACTATGTAAAAAAAATAGTTACACTGTTAACTATCTCAACGTTGCGAGGCAGTCAACCAGTAACGAGGAAGAAAATGTCACCTTGAGCCGCCTACAGAAAATACACAGACTATAATGCAGTGAAAGCAATGATAAAAATATTTGAAAAAACAGGTTCTCTCGCAACTCGGCCTGGTAGAGGACGGAAACCGGTATCGGAGGATACGATCACAGATGCTGCGACTGCAATAGTTGAAAGAAATCAGACGAGCACTGCTGGTCATGGAGGCACACGCGGACAACTGCATATTATTGCTTCAACAGTATGGAAAGTTTTAAGAAAAATTCTTCAATTTTATCCATATAAAATTAGCCTTTATCTATATAAATTTAGCCAAAATTAGCCTGCACATTATGATCTTCGATTAACCTTTGCTTTGATATGTCTTGCCAGGATGGAGGTCGACAAGACTTGGCCTTGGAAAATGCTCTGGAGTAATGAGGCCTTTTTCTTTTTCTTTTTAATAGGACTCTTAACACTCAGAATTCTAGAATTTGGGCATCTGAACAACCCCATGCATTTCAAGAAATCTCACTCCATTCACAAAAAGTTGTTGTTTTTCCAACAATATTGAAGTCAACAATGAAAGGAAACATTATTTGGTGTGGTTATACAGCAGATTTTATCATCGGGACATACTTTTTGAGACTATTACCCAAGCAGGACCGCAGACCGGTTCCGTAAACGCTCAGAGATATGCTGAGTAGTTTTGTTATCCCACAACTTCAGCAAAGGCAATGCTTAGATAAAATTGCCTTTATGCAGGATGGAGCACCACCACATATTGGTATATCCGTACAGCAACTGTTGCGCCATCACTTTACAGAAGAAAGAGTTATTAGTCGCTGTTTTCGTGTTGCGTGGTCACCTCGCTCCCCAGATCAAACCTCATGTGACTTTTTTATGTGGGGTTATTTCAAATCGAAGGTTTATCTTGGTAGAGTCTCGAATTTATCAATTTTAAAGGAAAACATAATACGGACTGTTATGAAATGTTGCATTCAGCTGTAGAGAGTACGGTGTTCAGAATGCAATGCTTAGTTCAAGAAAATGGAGGTCATATTGAAAATATCCAATGTCTTCCCCTACTCTACTGAATAAAAACAAAAGAACAAAGAATAAAAAGGAAGTCAAATAGAATCTCCTCTTTAAAAGAAAAAAAAATGTAACCATTTACAAAAGTTATTTTTTCAAATAAAGCACATTTGTGGAAAAATTAATTATTTGGTATTCATTTATCTGTTTACTGTAGCTTTTTAAAATTTTATCGTGCAGTTAAACTTAAAATGTAGATCAAAAGGCCACATTCACCCTATCGGCAACTTTTCGAACTAATTTTTTTTTCACCGATTCCTTTTTCCCATGTCATCAATAGTCTCCGTACAAAATTTGGTAGCTTTGCGACTGATAATTCAAGCTACAGAGGCCTCTTAGTACCGTCAGTTTAAAAAAACACATCCTATATATATATATATATATATATATATATATATATTAAAACTCTGTCAGCAAACTACTGGCATTTCAATCACATGTCCATCTAGTAATTCATAAGAAAATTTGCAGATTTATGGCATTAATTTTAGTTATTTAGTTATTATTATTTTTTTCATAATGTCTTTGATCGGAAAATTTTCATAAGAAAAATTTACATGTGAGAGTTCCGGTGCGTTAGAAAGGTAATGAGAAATTCATTCCTAAATTTCATCTTTACTAATCAGGTTAAATAAAAGTGGGAGGGAGTTTTTGAGATATATAATACGGAAACAAAAACAAGTCCTCCCCCCCCCCCCCCCCCCACCGACACACACACAACCTGTCAACTGCCAGTATCTGTAATTATACCCTTTCAACTCTCGGAAGCGAACAAACGAGAAAAGATGAGCCACACATTAGAAAAGACTGCAGCAGCTCTCAGCTTTGCGCAATTAAAAGCGGAATGTATTATTTATAACATTCGGAATCGACTTTTATGAAACTTCTCTGGCAGGACCGTCGAGCCGCTGCTACGAGGAGGCTTACGTGAATAGTTTATCACAGGGAGGAAGACCTTGGTAGCAGAATTGGGAGGTATTTTGGGCTAATGAGGTGGATCGCTGCGCAATTTCCCAATGGTGGCGCACTGAGACATGCACAATAGCGACTCTGTTCTACGGCACCTGCGGCCATAAAGCAAAACAAATGAAACCCTGTCTGTGATGGTATAACATTTCACCAACTCATCGACTGGTTCGGGGGATGTGTACTTATAGAAATGCCATCAAAGTCACTGATGAAGGGTGGAAGCATTATAAACACGTGCCCAGAGCACCATGAGAAGACGGAACCGAATCTCTGTTTTGAAAAGAGAAGGAGAAAGGTTTTCCTCTCTAACTGAGGTGGCACATTGAAAAGCATTTCTAGTCCTGCCAAAAGTTGGTTCAGACAGAGGAGGATTTCAAATATAATTTCTCCTGGATTTCAGCAGCTTGTTCATAAATGCACTGCAACAAAAAAGTAGAGACAAAATTTAGTTATGCTAAATCTTATGGCATAACTGTAAAAGAGTGCACCTTTCCATTGAACACAAAAGGTCGCAATTTGCCTCAACTTTGCATTCAGTTTCTCTGCTGTTTTCCTCTGAAATATCATCTAGATAACTCTGCAGCAAGATAGACTATTTCAATATGTTCGCTGTCATGATTTATGTCTGTGAATCCGACCACTATCTAATAAGACGCTTACTTCTGGATTATCTCTTAATTGTAAGAGAGATCATTTGATAGCGGGTGTGAATCACAAACAATTCACATGGTGAACAACGTGTTCTGAAGTAAAAATAGGCTTGTTTTACTAGCAATCGAATTCTACTTTGAAGGAGAACCGAATATAAGTGGCGATTGAAAAATAAACTTCTGATGAGGGGCAATCAACGTATTGAATAATTAAGCGGAGAAGTAGCCTAAGATTAGTTTTGAAGATCTGCTCAAAGACTTTACGCTTATAATGAGTAGGAGAAACCTTTTGAAATAGAAATAAAGTGGAAGCATAAAAAAATAAAACTTTATTTTTATAGTATATTTTGTATGATTTCAATTAATAGTTAGTTTTTGTTTTAAATTAGGTGTGTACTTTGAGTCCCGAAATCTTTTAAATGTAATGAATGTGTGAATAGCACCCGAAGTTATATATATATATATATATATATATATATATATATATATATATATATATATATATATATATACATATATAAGCAAATCAGTAAATGAATTTTGTAAAAAAAAAATTTTTTTTAATTTAAAATTAAAAAAACTTTCATTAAATTATATTTTAAACATTGATAATTCATCAGTACTGTTAATAACACATTTATAGTTAAACATTATTATTTTTTAAAGCAACTGTGAGAAAAAAATTTCGTGATTTTGTTTTCATTGAATATTGAAGTACTGCATCGATATACCAAGAATAAGTGCCTAATTGTTGCGACGCTTTTAGGAAATCGCCTAGGGTCACCTAACAGAAAAACTGAGAACTGAGAATCCACCCTCTCCTTTTCCTAACATCTACTTTCAAGTTGATATACCATCATTGAATGTCAAACGAGTGAGAAAATGCAATCAATTTTATTAGGAATTTTGTTTCAGAAATAAGGGTTAAGTCCTCAATAAATTGGTTCTCTTTTGTCTGCTGATCAGATTCTTTTGAAATCAAGACTTGTCCAGTTGCGCTCTAAAAACTGGAAAAATCTCTGTAAATAAAAAATAAACTCATGAATAATACTAAAGTTATAAAAATTGAAACTATTGAAAAAAAATTTATTGAAACTTTATTAATAAAAAATGTGAAATGAAGGAGCATTTCATGGATATTAATTATTAAAAAAGGTGTTTAAAAATTTATTTAATATTGAATGTTGCTATTCTAATGGAGTGAAACTATTATAATCATTTTTATGTATTTTCTTCCGAGTTGCCATTCACAGTTTTTTAATTTCTTGAATTAAGTTTCATTTCATTTTTTATAGCTCATGAAAAAAAAAAAAGTGTTATTTAAAAATCGTTTGATGCACTTCATTTTTTCACGAAACAATGAAACTTAGAAATCATTTCAAGCGTCTGGCGTACCATCTCAGTTCTTTTGTTTTAATTGCGATCTGAAACTCATTACAAGTATATAGTTCAGTTCATTTTACAAATTATTAAAAAAAATTGTTTTGAAAAATTCTTTTCAATTTCGATTCATAGTTTTTTTTAATAATCATTCAACGCTTTCATATAGCACTTTCTGCTCTCTCTAATAAGCTTTCCGCTAAAATACGGAGAAACTTTTTGTTTTTAATGCAGATATCAAAAATGTATCATGAAAATTCTAGTATCCTGAAAATATGTACTTTCTAATTAAATTTTTCTGCAAAATAATAAAGGAACAACTGACTGAAAAAGCGAGAGGCACTTCCAGCCTGTCCATCTCACAAGCTGATGGAGATAATATTCTAAAAGATATATATATATATATATATATATATATATATATATAT
>JAPMOR010049054.1:497248-529151 GCA_026543865.1 Argiope aurantia | reverse complement strand
TAGAAAGAAAAAGTGAAGCTTTTTTTATCATTGGAATTATTTTTTTATCGGATAAAACTGATGAAAAATTTTAACCTCATGACTTTTATTTTTAACGAAGTCAGTTGATTGCGAAAACACAAAACTGAATCACTTCAAATTTTTGGAAGTTCGACACAATTTATTATTATTCCATGTTAACTCGTCATTGTTGGTTATTTTGATTTATTCATCTTTCTTAACTCTACGAATTTAACTTCTTAATTAGACGACATATTTTATTTGGGATTAATTTCTATAATATGACGACTTGTGATATATCGAAGCGTTTTTAAGTGATTTTTGCATTTTAAATTGCTTAATACTTATGCATATTTAATTTTATTTAGTTATATTAACGTCCCGTTGTAAAGAAATACTAGGGCTATTTTGGAACGAATTTCGTCATTTTGAACCGCGTTCAGATGACGAGGACGACATCTGAGCTGGCACCCCCCTCTCCACACCACACCAGCGGGAGGATGTTTGACCCCAGACGGATTTAACGTGCAACTTACAACATTAACGTGCAATCTTTACACAACGGTTCTTCGGTGGAATCGGGTCTCGAAAGTGAAACCTTAAGGCTCACGAGCCAAGACCTTATCGCCAGACCACCGCGGCCCATAAAAGCAGATATAAAATTAAAGATTAAGTCATTCGATGCACAAGTCAAACTCATCATTGTATTGGAAGAGGTTAAATGTTAAGTAGCAAAAACACAAAACCAATTCATATCACTATGACAAAAGAAAATACCTAATAGTAAAAGCTTTCACGTACGCCATGAGTGTCAAGGTATGAGGTTATCCCCAAAGCTCGCCATCCTTTCGCCCCAACGATCCGTCCGAATTCCTGAGATTTTTAGTATGAAGTGACCGGGAGCACCTTCGGACGCGGGTGGGGCTAGAACTGGCGGAGTTCCTTTCGGTAATCGAACAAACATCCCCGTTCCAGCAGTCAAAGAGGGGTCAACAGGATTTTCTTGCAACCACAAAGAACCCATCTCTTTTCCACTGGAGAACACTTTATCCTCTTCCCCGGCGGCTCATCGAGCAATCCACGGATCAGCAGCTCTGCTGAAATCACGGATTTCCACACGATGAGAGAAGCTGGATGGATCCATGGATTGTTAACGTCAGGAGCCAGTGGCTCGTGAAATGAATGCAGCATTCGGAATCATGTGGTCGAACAGACTACTGACAGGTAGGATTAGGGGCGCTTGTTCCATTCCTCCTGCTGGACGCCGCGGTGGTTCTCACAGACACCTGCTGTTCAAGACATCGCTTACCAGCCCGTGCGGATGGCGAGTCACTATTATAAACAAGGGTAAATGATCGAAGATTCCTTCACTGATCAGCCAACGGAATAACTTTTTAAAGAATTATTGAAACTAGCCGCCTTTGGCGATCCGTTTCTTCGCCCAAATTATTGACTTTTTAGGCTGTTGAAAGATCAGTATGGTATACATTAAGAAAAGCATATCACCTTTTATTTGATAAGACTGAGGTTTACTCCAAATTAAAAAGCGTACATACTATGAAAAAAAAGAGAGAGAGAGAAAGTGAAAATCCTGCTTCGGAGTTGATGATTGGTGAAAACAGGCGAATGATGGTTGTGATGGATGAATATGAATTCCATCAGAGCATTTGAAAATAGTGTTACATATAGTGTATCAAACTGAATCAAAAACATAGTTAAAATGAAAGGAAAAACTGTATGGAAATTTAATTGATATTATTAAAAAGGAAATTTGTAGAGTTTTAAGATATTTAGATAATTTTTGTGAGATAATTGTTTTGAAAAATAGGAACAACAACTTCTGTAAAATAATATCCCACGCTATGCCTCCCCCCCCCCCGTAGATAGTAACTTATCTGGCGACAGTCAAGCCTATTTTTGAGCTTGATAAAATTTTCTATTGGAAGCCAGTTGCTTCATTTCCATTGTATCTTCTTCCCCCTGGCTGAATATGCTTTTTTGATAACACGACGAACCATTTCCTGAAAATTTTTAATAACATTTTGCAGTTCCATTCATTTGCTAAGCGAAACATTGGATTGAGCCAGGCCGTAAAAACGTTCACATGAAGCAACTTGAAATTCATAGGATGCTTTGCATACATTTGATGACTGGCGTTCTACAATAAGTAATAATCACGATTTCTTCGCCACACACATTTGCTTTATATACGGAGAGAGAATAGTGGATGGATATGAAAGGTAGGAAAATGCTCATGAGAATAGAAAATAGACATACGGAAGTAATATTTCATCAGCAAGAACAGGGAGGAATGAAGAAAAGTTTAGATCTTTGATGCTTTCGTCAGAATGGCATGCAGGATAATGATTTGATTAATATATACGTTTTGAAAACAGAATGAAAAAATAATCATTTTTCGAAAGCGGCGTTTATTGCTTCTAACGGAGTAGCGTAACATTCTGTAAATGAAAAAAAAATTTATCTGAAATGACTGTAGAACGTTTCTTTCTTTTAAATATCCTGCTTAGAACATTAGCCGATTGTTAAGACCCTCACATAAAAAACTTAGTGAGCCTTCAAGAAAGAAGTAAAATGATATGTCATTCTACATATTGACTCATGTTGTGTTGGGATGTAACACGTTATTTTCCAGCTGCAAGATCTCCGGTGAATAAAGAAATTAAATTCGCGCAGCGAGTTTCTCTGGTATCGCATGGTCTTTATAATTGTCTCTAGTATAGATTCAAACTGAATTAAAAATTCGTAACATTTGAATGACGAATTATCGAATTCAGTTAAAGACGAAATTCAAACAGAATGCTTGGAGATAAAGATAAATAAACAGGCGACCACTTAATAAGACGCTAAGTATATAATAGTTTCGGAAGATACATTTCATGCATTGTCAGGGATTGAATCCATTTCTAGTTATGGCATCTGAACACTGTAGAACGTACGAGGCATCTGAACACTGTAGCCAACGAGCACCACTCTCAACAAAGAGTCCGTCTTGTAGGCCGAAGAACCCGTTCTTAGCTAAAGGGAAGTTCCTTTCCATCTTTTTATGCCAGGAATGATTAATGCTAACGACGGGCAAAATTCGCGCTCCAACATGCTTAACATCACGTCACTCCGTTCAGATCATAAAGCAGATTGCAACTCCGCGGAGCGACGAAACTCTTTGTAGCCGAAACGCGTCTTATCTTGAGGGATATCTGATAAGGGCGAAATTATTTTCCAGATCTTATCTCGAGGAATAATAAGGCGAGGGCCAAACCATCTAATTTTTGTTTTATGGCCGGGCAGGAGGCGGTCTTCCGAGATGTGGGCCGCCTCTTGCTTACGTTCCTTCTGCCCACCGCCTCATTAATTGTTTCTCGAAAGGCCAAGGAGACTAATGAATTTTGGGATCTCTCTGCTGATTCCGGGCACAGATAGAAAACTTGTTTGGATTTTACTACTTCCCTAAGTGTTTTCGAGGGTCAAGGTAAAAAGATTTTTTAAAAAATGCCTGAAGACAGCACAAAATTTATTTAATTAAATGGGCACTCATTTGACCATACTCGAAAGAAAAAAAAAAGATTATATGCATTGTCATTCATGCATTTTATGGGGCGTTTACAAAGCTTCTTTTCTGAAGTTCTACTTCTTTGGATGTCATTTTTGTTAGCGATGGAAGTTGCGTGCACACAACTTAAAGGTCAAGGTGAAAGGCTGTGAGACAGTATCTGCAAGTGTCTTCATCTATTTAGTTAAAAATTAATTTCAGCAGGACAGAAACGTTACAATACTGACTTTTAATTTTAATTTTAGCCATTCTACATATATCCCTCTCTCTCTCTTTCTGTTATATATCAAAAAATTTATTAATGCAATTTCAAAACAAAATTCCACAACACAAGTCAAAAAATTATTTTTCATTTGTGTTGTAGTGGTTGTAATTTTGTAAAACATCGTCAATTTTTCTTATGTTTAAAAGTAACTTTTCAAAAAACATTTTAATTTTTAAGATTTATTATTATAAGAACATTTTTATTATAATGTTGCAATTCGCAATCTATATAAAGATGTCGAAACAAAGATTATATGATTTGTAGAGGTACAGGTTTTTAGAATTTTTTCTAAAACTGATTTTGATTATATCTGGCGTACTAATTTCAGATATGAAAACAGTTTTCTCTATCAGCCTTACTTTTTTTTAAAACCAAATTTAGTTAAATTATGAAATATAAAATTATTAAAGAATAAGTCATTTCTGAAATTAGGAATTAATGAAAGAAAAGAGTATTAGTACACAGGAAGTGAATGGAAGAACAGTTTGTTGATCCAGAAAATTAAGCATCACGAAATATTATTTGGCAATTTGTATGGATTTTAAAAGGGGGGGGGGGATTGTCTAATTATTTCTTTATTCAGGAAGAAGAATTCAAGAAATATCTTTGAGCCTTGAGACATTGTCCACTGGATAAGAAAAAAGTGATCAGAGAGTGAATGACTGCCGATGTCCTTCTTGGACAGACAAGATAGTCAAAGCCGGGGTAACTGGAAATAGTTTCATGAAAGTTAATGATCAGAACAGCTCTTGTTTTGCATACAAAAAAAAGTTCTGGAATGAGTATATATTATCGTATGTAACGCTGGGAGGAGTTAAAAAAATATCTCCACCCTCTTGGTCTGCGCCATTATCATATGCGAAATTCCAATGTCTGTGCTGGTGTTTAGCGACGCATACAATATTTTTTAATGTTTAAACTGACTGATTTATTGTCTTGAGAATGAAGTTAAATATGAATAAAAATTATATACTGGATTTCGTTTAGATTTTAGTCAAAATTTTGACATATCGCTTTTGCAGGCTTCTCCAAAACGCATTTGTTCCATACCGGCGCGTCTTGTAGAGTGCTAACAGACATGCAAAAATGTACAATCCGATTTTGTTATAAACAGTGATATTCCCGTGAAAATACTATTTGAATATATCAACATTTATTGAAAAAAAAAACTTGCTGACGCATGGGGGACAGAAATCGTTCTTATTACTTATAGTTGAAAAGCAACAGTCAAATGTAAGCAAACCGTCCTACGACCGTTTCATTGAACGTTTTCGCGACTGCATTGAATTCAATGCTTTCCGTAGAAATGAATGAAGCTGCAAAATATTACTGGAGATGGTTCGCCATGCCGTCAAACAAGTGCATTTAATCAGGGGAAAGAAGATATAAAAAAATCAGACTTCAAACAGAAAGTTCAATTGAGCATAGACTTCATCGTCACTGGATTAGTAAAAGTTACAACTTCTCTACGGAAATGGATGTTCGTAAGTTCTAAGCGAAACATTTCTTACAAAAACAGTTCTTTTTAATACCTTAAGGCTAAAAATATTGCCTTTTTAATGATCTAAATTTCATTTTTGTAGATTTTTTCAGTTAAATTTAATAATATTTTTCAATTCAAATTGATGCACTATACGTAACAATGTTTTTAAATGCTCTGATGGAATTCAAACTTATCCATCAAAACATTCAATCGCGTGTTTTTCCCAGCCATTCATTCTGTCGTAGGATTTTCATTTTTTTTTTTTTCATAGCATATACACTTTTTAATTTGAAGCACAGTTGATTCAATCGCATCAAATGACAAGGTGAAGTGTTTTTCTTTTAAACGTATTCCATAAATTATTTAGAATCCTTAAAAGTCAATCATCTTTTCGAAAAAGCTGGTCGCCAGAGGTGGTCAGTTTGCTTAAAACAACCCCAAAAGACTAATTTTAAAAATAATTTCTTCGAATTTTCCCCCTCGTTGTTCTCACGCACACTTTCTCTACAGATCGTGTCAACTTCGACGTGCTGTCATCGGACAATGAAAATGTCTGACGAGGCGAATGATGCCAATTAGAAGCATGGCTGGGCGCCAAAGGAGTGTACAGAAAACTCTTGTCGATACCCATTGTTGTGGACAGCTCTCACAACAAGGCCTCATGACAATGAACGGACGGCTTGTGGTCAAATCGAGATGATTCCGTGGACCTCCCGTACTGGTGTTTTGGGGTCGGAGAGGGCAACTTTGTCCTTTCTGACTGGACGGTATCTCAAACATTCTGGGAGAGGGGTATTTTCTTTTAACCTTTTTGTCAGAACAGTTGACAAAAGTAAGAATTTCTGAGCTAGTTATCGAAGGCCAAGACAGATTACTGACTTGTGTTGGTAAGAAAGATATTAATTTACTTAGAGGATTTGTACTTTTTTTTAATACAGAGAAATTCATAGGGAGCATCTTTTCCAAATAGAAAAAGAAAGAGAAAAAGAACTACGCAAATGATACTATCCGGATTTGATATGAAAATAATCGGGTTTCATTGATAAGTTGAAGCAATGAGATTTTAATCAGCATGTAAATACAGAAAATGCAAACAATCTTCATTTTGTATCTATTAAGTATACTGTTTTATGAGTTAAATTCTAGTTGCTGTTTTTCTATCCCCCCCCCTTCAACTTTAGTTATCCAGATATTTGATTATCCATATCAACTTTGATCCCAATCAATCAGAATTATTCTGCCATTTTATTTACTAGCCACCTTTAGCGACCAGCCAGTTCGCCAATCTTAATGCTCGTTAACATTTTAATAATTAAATATTTTATGTATATCCTACTTTAATAACTTCTTCATTAAAATATTTCAAAACTTCAAATTTTGATAGTCATATAATTTACTCATAATATTATAAAGGCCTACAGTCATAACGTAATATGCATCTCTTTAATTTTCTGTTAGTTCCCATAGAATGTATGCTTTAAATTAAAGTGGAAATGATTAATCTGCAATTAATATAACAATATTTTTTACTGAAACATAGCATTTTTTTAATAATATGATTACTGAAAACAGTCACTGAGTCACTTAAACCTTATGGGCATTAAATAATATCTTTCTTAATTTGTGTAATATCTCAAGAATTTGTGAACAAAATTTTCTCAGATTCATCATGAGCAGATCAATTAATTAACAATGTTTAATTTTTAATGCATCAAACACTAAGAAAATAAAATAAATCGTTTAAAATAATCTGTCGAAAACATGTTAAAAAAACTACTTATAAAACGATGTACTTAAAACTATAAGCATATACAGAAAATATATGACTAACATAAATACAATTTAATTACAAAAGCATAAAACTAACCTAAAAATAATTTAAAACCTATAATTTTAACCTAAAAATAATCCGCATCCGTTGAAAATGGTTGTCAACAATCAGAACACAATGCGCATGAGTGAATTTTCAACGCCAGTTATGGTAACGCAAATGCGTGAATTTTCTACGCCATTTGAGGTAACGTTACGCAGATTAGAAATTTTTAATTTCCTTTATTCTGTTTTATTTTAATTCAAAAGTAATTCAGAATGAATCTGAAAGATCGATTAATTAACAATGTTTAATTTTAAATGCATCAAACATTAAGAAAATAAACAGAATCGTTTGAAATAATCGGTCGAAAATATGTTAAGCCTATCTTTGATAGCGTGGGGGGAAAAACTGAAGCTTTACTCATTTGGCGGTGGGGAAATGAAAAGTTTTTTTTGGTGGGAAAGTTAGTTTTTAATTAATAATTTAGATTCTAATTAAAAGTTTTGAAAAAAAGGGACCCCAGATGCACATTTCCGACCTCCAAGGTATGCATGTGCCAAATTTGGTAGCTGTAGGTCGAACAATCTGGCCTGTAGAGCGCCAACACATACACACACACACGCACACACTGAGCTTTATATAAGAATAGATTATTAGCTATTAAAAATTTTAAAGAATACGCTTTTTGCTTTGACTCTATCTAAGTAAAACTCCTTTTTTCACCTCACGATTACTGAAGTCAGATCTCTCTAAACGTAAAATTTTAAATTTTTAAACAAAGCTTTTTCAAATTATAATTATTATTTTTTGTAATAAATCTTTTGACTAAAATGAATTCGACTATAGCCAGAAAAAATGGCGCCAGTAATAACAGTACTGAATATAATCACAGTAATAGAAATGTAATGCCTATTTAAAGATATATTCTCGTCGCGCGAAAAATAATATTATAAGATGGCATATCTTAATCTTATCGAGGATGTATCCGAAACAACTTCATTGCTTTTGGTAGCACCGAGCTTATAAAAGAAAAGCAATGTGAATTTTTATATAAATTTTTCTTGATATTTTTTCCCCACTGTTAGTTTTACATATAACTATTTAGCTCCTTCCATAAAATTTATCCTTTTAAGTAATGTATTTCCATATAATTTGAGGTGGGGGCGAAATCCCTCATATAAATTGAAGCATCTTTTATATAGAGTACGATTGGCAACTATATTTCCCACTATAAGCTACTTTGAGGCTCGATGCAACCTTTGCGTCCTTTAAAACTGTGAACTGAAAGAACAATAAATATATTTCCCACTGTAAAATATTTTAAGGCTCGATGCTACCTTTACATTTTTTAAGGCAAGGTGATGAATAACATGGGAGAATATATTGAAAGAGAATTTTCTTTTCCCCATTTATCTTTGCTCTCTTACCTGGGAACATGCCGTGGGAAACCCTTTTCCAGGCCGATGTCCATTTGTCAGAAGGGGATAAAAGAATTCCCACAGGGAGGAGGAAAAGGCATTCCCGCGAGATCGCCCCTCTGCACCGATGCCGACCTTTCTACGCTTTAATAAATCTAATGACACTCGCATAATAATATCTTTATCGATTTTGAACTAAACGTCTCCGAATTTTTTCAAGTTTCATTCCAAGTCCTTCACTCGTCCTTACGTGTTATTGCATTTCAACAAGTAACTTAACAACGTAGGTTCTCATGTAAGAAATTTATTTTTTAACTAAAATTTAACTATGCAAACTAATAAAAAAAATCCAGAAATTGATCTAAATTATTTAATTATTTTTCAAAAATAGCTGAATGATTGAGTCAAAACTGTACAAACGGTTCTGCAGAAGTTGCGAAGACTACCGAACAGCACTCAGCTCCATAAGAGGGAACCCCCGAAACGTTTATCGCAGAGCCATTTCTCAGGTGAGTGCCATTGCGGTAAGGCACACAAGAAACTCCCCAAGAAGCAAATCAAACCCCATCCAAGTGGATTTTTATTGCTGGTATATAGTTGTAGGAAGCTCAGGGACTACCTGCGGGGGGAGGCATAGCGTGGGAGATTCCCTGGGGGCGGGAAGGACTGTCATAACTTGTCGGCTGTCCTATACCAAGTGGGAGGTCAGCCGCAAGGTTAACACGAGCAGGTATCTCTCGAAACTAACCTACGACCAGATAGATGGGATAAAATAAGTGTGGGAAATTGCGAAGCTATGGGTGCTCCGTGTTTCCCACTTAAGTTAAGCAACATTACGACCCGTTTTGAGGCTTCTTTGGCATGTTTTTGTAAATGCATGCTTTTTTTTAATCCAAAGTGCAAAACCTTAAGCTGTTTTCATTTAAATTATATATATATATATTCATTTTACGTTTGAAAGTTTATTCTTCAGATTTAGCCTTAAATAATATGTTGAAAATTTACAAGAATTGGATGCTTTGACGAACTGATTTTTCTTTTTATTATCCATTCTATTTTACTTATCATCCAAAAAAAGGACAGAAAAGCTTAGCTTTTAATTTAGAGATCTCAGTTAGATTACGATGTGGATGCCTGGGCTGTTCAAAAATCGCTTTCCAACCTACGCATACACAAAAATAATTCATTACAATTCTGAACTTCTCAAGTATCGCCAAGGTTGCGCGCAATGATAGAAGGCATATAATTTAACATCAGTTGAAATCTTTCTCACTACGTCTTCCAATTCCTATTGATATTTAATGAAAGATCATATTTTTATTGTTAAAAATTTAAATTTAGATGTAATTTCAATGGTAATGGTCTTCAACGTTAAAACCAAAGGGTTTAAAATAATAATAGTAATAAAAAAATTAATTAAGATAAGAAAATTTAAGGTTTTATTTAAATTATAATTTTTTTATTTAATTTAAATAAAATAAAATTAATTTAATAAGAACTTTTGATTATGTTCAAAATGTCTTCAAGAGAACGAAACTTTTTCATGATTATCCTACGATATTGTTTTACTTCCAAGTAGAAAAACAATATGCATTGAATTTCTTCTTTACATGTTTTTTTTCGATTCAAAAAACCTGTGAGATTGTCTACAGTACTCGAAGAGTTACTTTATTACGAAATTATATGTTAATGAAAACTCATCCTTAAAATTTTGCAGCACAAATAAAACATTATTTAATTAAAACTACTATTAGTTTTATACTTAATTAAAGGTAATATTACTCTTTGTTTAACTCCATGTAGGAAATAGAATTTCTCAATTTTTACTTGCTTTAGGTAATATGATATCAACAATAGAGATATTTTCTAAGCAAAAATCTGTCTAAAAGCAGCAACAACAACAGAAAGAAACTCTATCATCAAATTTGAATCACAGTTCTGCCTAGTATTAAAATTATAAGTAAATTTCGACTCATTTGTTACTTAATTACAAAAAGAGTCAAAAATAGAACAATCTATAATGAAATATCTGACTATAAATTGAAAGGAATTAGTTCTTTAATAAGTTAAAAAACACACACACTGAGAAACTGTTTAAAATTCTTTTAGCATCAAAATTATAATTCATTGATGTTAATATTGTTTTTAACATTTATTTCATAAATTATCAAATAAAATTATTAATAAAGAGATAAATAAAATATGACGCAACTAGACTTAATGACCGAACTGTGTTTAATAAAGAGTAACCTGAAGAAAACGCTCATCTCATTCGAATAGCGCGGCAAAGCAAATCAATTCACTATACGTTAAGTTTTTCGAAGACAGAATTAAAAATAAGAAAGAGAGAATCAATGGACTTCTCCGAAGCGAAACAAGAACTTCGTAATTTTAAGAGTGTTTCTGTTTTAAATGGATCGCCCCCTCCTGCTAAATGTAAGTAAAAAAGGGCTTCTAAGACAGTTTAAATATCTCGTTAAAAATACCATTGGGTAATTCAGTGCACCTATAACCTTAAAACCAGCGGGATGGGGGGGGGGGGGAGTACAAGAGTGGTTTCCAGTTCTTCGAGTGAAGTCGCGCTTCACCCACGAAAATGCTCTCTACGAGCGAATAGCTGGAGACACTGGATTTCGAAGAGCGCAGAATATTTTCCCACATGTCTGGTTGCTTTTGGAGAGAGTTAGAACCAAGGTCATACTTGTGTTGCTCACTTAACTGAGCAAAGCGTGTTATTTCTTCTTTATTTGTTATATTATTCTACTTTAGCTACTTTGATGCCCAACTTATTCGTCCATGTTATTGACTGTTAAATGATCAATATGGAATGCCTTTAAAAAAATTCCTCTTGTCATGTGATACGACTGAAAAACGGGAGTACAATTAAATCAGTTGACGGCAAACTAAACAGTGCATGCATTGCGAAATAGAAGAAGCGGAAACGAAAACCATGCAGTTAAGTGTTATAATTTCTATGCACTTTAGAAAACGTCATTTCTTTAGATGTAAAAAGTGCTTTTAGTCGAGTTTGAAGGCCATTAGTGCGACACAATTTGAAAAATATGAATTGCCCCCAAAACCCTTTTAATGTGGTTTCAAGTTTCCTCAACGACAGAAAAGTCTTTTTTTAATTTATGGCGATCAAATCTTTAATAGGGAATATTCAACTGGGTGCTCTCAGGGCTCTAATTCTGGACCTCTGTATTGGCTTCTAGTAGCTAATGAAACGCTGCAAATTAATTTTGGAGAACATACTAAAATAATGCGTACGCTGATGATTTTTATCTGTTTATGGCAGCAACTAGCAAGCATAAAATTCAAGATCTGGTTAATAGGTCATTGTAAAAATTAGATTGTTGGAGTAAGGACTCTAAAGATACTTTTCGCATGTAAAAACGCAGCTAATTTCTTTTGGAAAAAAAAGGGCGTTATAAACACCCTCCGTATTGTTCTTATGCAGGTAAACCAATCAAGCTTACAAGAAATATAAAGATTTTTGGGATTATTGTTGATGACAGATTAAATGGTATGGTCCATATAAATCATGTGTGAAGCAAGATGACTAAAATTTTAAATAGACTTACAGCTGCCAAGTACAGTAGAGGAATATCAGGAAAAATTGTCAACATTTTATACAAAAGAGTCCCGTAAAGAATTTTAGTATATGCAGTTGCAGGCCTGGTGGAAGGGCACTAATAGACAAAGACAAAAAAATCAATAGCGTACAACGTAAAGCACTGTTAGTAATAACGGGGGATTTTCGTACAATATCTATAGCAGCTCTACAAATGGCTAGTGGATTTGAACCATTAGATCTGATATGTGATATTGGAACCTCTTGGTATTAGATAAAAAATCCCCATAAAGACATCAATATTTTTGGCAAAACAATTGAGGCTCGAAAATGATTAGTTGTGAAAATAGATGGGTTCACCCCAGTAAGATTAAAAAGATACAGTTGGATGTTTCTGCAGTGACAACTCCGCATTCCATCTATGCAGATGGTTCGAAAATGAATGAATAAGTGGTACGCCTTTTTGAGAAGATAAAATTAAAGAGTTTCAGTATAGACTTGAAAATCATTGTTCAAGCAGAACTTTTTGCACTATGGCAAGCTTTAAATTGGAAAGACCACAATAAACCGTCCCCCCCCTCCCGATAATGAGCTTTGCATTATCATCTATTCAGGGCAGTCTAAGTGTATTGAAGCTTTTTCAAAAATTCAACCCAAAAATAATTCAGTAGAACATGTTAAAAGTCTGGTAATGGTAATATCTCCTTACGCTGGATTAAAGCCCACGTTGACATCAAAGGTAATGAACCAGCCGATCAGGCTGCCAAAGCTGCTTCATTTAAACCTGCAATAGATTATCACCTTGGAGAATCTGAAAGAACGATTAAAATTCGTCGTAAAATTATCATCGATGAATGGCAGTCAAGATGGGAAAATAATGAAAAAGGCCGCTTTCCCTTCAGTGTCTTTTCTCAGATAAAAACAAATAGATGTATTGACAATAAATATTTAGCCCAATTAACCACAACCATGGACTTTGCCCGAGTTATCTTAAAAGATTCAGTCTGAGAAATTGTGATTGTAGATGTGGTGATGATTATGATGACATTCCACACTATAGTTTCCATTGACCTATTCTTCATCATTTGAGAAAATTTATTAAACCTCAACTAAATAATTCTCAAATTTTATCAAATAAAAAATTGAATTCAGTAGCTTAAGCTATCTTGAATTTCCTATATCATAATGAAAGCAGGATTTTCCAAATTGAATAATAATTTATCCTAGTTTGTCAAGCAATGTTAAAAGAGGGCAGTGTCTTGTGAGTAAAAGGAAGGGGAAAAAATGCAAAAAGAACTCTATCTGGCCTTTTGTTCCTGATCATGGATTCTGCCTTAGATTGAGTCACTGTATATATTTATTTTTCTGTTTATTTATTTTTTTTTTCATTTTTTTACTTATTTTTTTAATTTATATATTTCTTTTTTTTTCATTTATTTTTCTGTTTTCAAAATTTAAACTGTCTATTTTTGGTAAATTTTATTATTTACTAATTATGATTCAATGATACTGCTGCTGTGTAATATTATGTAGGTTCATCTGCTTGAGACATTTAGACCTTCTACACATCTTCTTTTTATGCCTGCTCCTTTTTTTTTTTTTTTTTTTTTTTTTTTTTTTTTTGGCGGAGAGTTGCTGTTTTTAGCTTCTAGTACACAAGAATATGAAAGATTTTTTTGAATAACTAGTCCTTTGATAGCTATTTAAATTCTATTTTTATAATTTTAATTATGAGCTCTTCACCGGTGTAATGCCACTTTAGGCACACACCTAATCATCATCAGAATATTATACACGCGGGTGAATATCTTGATGAATGAATTAGAATTCCGTCATAATATTCCATATTAGACTATGTAACAAACTGAATTAAGAAATATTATTGAAATTTAAAGAAAATTTTTATGGCGTTAGAATTGATATAATTAAAAATCTAACTGTTTTTAGTCTTAAGTTAATAGGGGACCATTTTTGAAAGATAAATGTTTGAACAGAATGAACAGAAATTTTCCATAGGCCAGTCATAATAATTACCCATTAGGCGATGGTTAAGCCTATTTTTGAACTCGATTAAATTTTTTTGTTTGGAGCTTATTTATTAATTTTTTTAAATCTTTTTTTCCCCTAACTAAAGGTACTTTTTGGTGACCATCTTCCGAACATTTCTAATGATATTTTTCAGCTTCCTTGATTTGTTATGCAAAGTTTTGAATTCAATGCAACTGTAAAAGCAGAAATAACAAACGTTCAATGAAGGAGTTTGAGATGATGGTTTGTTTATGCTTGGCTGTTGCCATTCGATAATAACTAATAAGATTGATTTCTGTGTTCATACGTCAGCATTTTATTTTACAGAGAGATCCCATTAAATATATATTTCTTGGGCTTCATATGACAAATGAAATTACACGTGAATTTCAGTTTCTGGAGAATGGACTTGTCATTAACATCCAGTGTTTTGTGTTTACATTTTGAAGGAATTTGCGGCATTAGAAAAATGAATTTTTGCTTATCTTTGATTGTTATAAAATGAAAGAGAGAAAAAATACTCTTCAGGTTCCTGAAAAAAGGATGGAAATATGAAGGAGGGAATTTTAAGTCTATGTCATAGAATGTTCTTAGTTTTTTTCTTCTTTTCTTTCATAGTTATGTTTATTTACAATTTATATTGGATTTATTTTGAATAAACCAGCATAAATTATTCAAACATAAGAAGAGAGTTGTGTAAACTAATCAGATACAACTTAGGAACTATTTGAAAATATCCTAGCTGAGGTTCTAATTCAAAAATTATCTTATCACCAAAAATTCAAAATTTGAATCATATCATTCGTCATCAAAATATAAAATATAAATTATTTTCTTTGGTGTTGGGAAAAAAGTACTTTTAATGTTACGAATAAGAGATGTGAGATCCATAGTTGATTCTAAAGGAATTAAAGGCTCACTTTACGCCCATCATGTGCTTATAAATGGACTAATCTAATATGTCTGGTTAACACGTTGAGTGCCGCATGGCTCAAACCTGTTATCTAATTAGACGACCCCTTCTCTACTATAGTTACGAGATAGTAAAGAGGAGCTCATCTAAATGGATAGATAGTGTGTCTAGGCTGTATTCTTAGAGGGCAACCCAGTTTTTGACTTCAAAAAGAAAAACATTTCTTAATCTTTTATTTAAATTAAGCTTCCAATCTCAAATAGAGTAAAGTTAGCGAATTTCAGGAACACAAAAATGTTTATTTGTCCATTTCGTTATCAACAGTGTTCAGTGTTAATTAACCAGAATTATTAAGAAAACACATATAACTACTCCTTAAACGCACTACCTCCGTTTCTTGAATGAGAAGGTAACGGGGAACGTTCAGTAACTTATATAAAGACTTTGAAAATAATAAATAAATTTCCTTTTAAATCTCCTGTGAATCATTATTTCTTACTGATCGTGATATGCGACGTCATTTCTTTTCATGAAGCCTCGGCTCGAAAGAGGAGACATTCTCCGCTATCTTCGAAAATCTTCGCAGTTTAAAGCCGGACACAGAAACAACAACAAAATAGAGACGGGGGAGACGAGGAGACTGACTCCCCTCATAATTTGTTGGTACACAAACATTACATTCCTCACTGATAGGAGGCGGGGATTCGGATGTCGTAAATCGCTCTGCACCCTTCCCTACACCCTTTGCTGCTTTCTTAATAGTGGAGGAGGGATGGCTCGCTCTGTTTGTAAAGATACCTTTTTGACACATTCCGCCTTTCTGCTTTGTGTGATTTAAATAGAAAATTCCTTCTGAGTTATGAAAGAAGGGGACATTCTGCTTTAACACGTGTTGCATCTTTCCATCTTTACAGTTTTCATGCTTTGATTACAAAAGAATTTCGAGTTTCGAGTGAAACGATATTCATCTCTTTAGAATCGCTGTGAAAATGGATTCAACAGTTTGAAATGACATTTCGGATGTAAACAAAGATAAATAATATCCTAAAAAAAATCTGCAAGAATAAATGCATAAAATCTAAAATAATATTCAGACATAATGAATTGTTGAATTTAAAAAAGGCAATAAACAATAAAAAGCAAAAGGAAATAATATATTTTGCATTATATTTTGAAATAATATATTATCATTCAACTATTTTTTTTTTCAATCAAGCCTATTCAACTACGTTACTTTCAGTTGTATTACATCCAACTAATCCCCGACCCCTTCATTCTCGTCCGTTCTCCCTAGCAATGTTAAGTACAACAACGCCCCCACATTTTTTAATTTTTTTCTGAAAGAAATATCGACAAGATATTACTTTTCTGCACCCTTAGTTCAGATTATACGAGGTTTCAAAAATTTGAAAAAACAAACATATTACATGGCTAATGTCACTAGAAAATAATTCTCCTCCCTTTCAAACAGTCTAAATACCCTCTTCGTGCTACACAGATTTTTGAAATAAATCTTTTGAATAACAATAAATTTTTGAAAATAAATTTCTGAAATAATTGATTTGCTTTTATTTTAAACATTCTATTATTAGAAAATAAAGATAACCGTAAAATAAACTTTCGATTTGTTTTCCTTCCTATTTTTTCTCTGTAAAATATAGCTTTTTGTTGCCGTTGCTGTCGTTCAAATAATCACATGAGCAGTCATTTATTAGGTGTTGAAACAATGGAATAGTCACTAGAGGGAAGGTTAGAGTTCCAGTTTTTTACGGTTAGCGAAAAACAGCAGTTCAATTATTTTATTTTATAACGCCAATTGTGACAAAGGGATAAAGGGAAAAAAACTAATTAGATTGGATTATTAGTTTATTAATCTTAAGGCTTACTAATAAGGCTCTTTTCCTCTTGCTACGACATGATGTTTTTCTCATGGCAACGTGGACTGTGATTAATAGAATAACTGAAGCTTTGATCTCAATGGTTGCTTGCTTTGCTAACTGAGTTTCAGCCCTTTCACTACGAAATCAATTTTGCCAACTAATTTTATCAAGCATAGGAATGAACTTTAATATATATATATATATATTCATGTATCTCTAATGCTGAAACGAATACTTAAGTTGAAAAAAAAATAAAATTGACTAAAAATCTTTTAAAAAAATGCTATTAAAAAAGAAGGTTAGTATAGACATTAAAAGAGATTTTAAGATCTGTGACCAGAGAAATGTTGTTAGAATTCTGTTCCTTTGCAATGCTCTAAAGGAAGAGATGTGACCTAATGACATAAGCCTATGTGTATTAAAATAAATTCGTCGATGCATTTACTTGATTAATTAGTTTCTAATTTATTATTATTATTATTTTAAGATATCTGAATCTATAGCACGATTCCTTTTACTTTGCCTCGGCGCCACACGGATGAATTTAGAATGCCGAAAGAGATCTTTTTTTTCAAGTCGGGGATCTGGAAAAAAGGTAGGGGTGGGGAAGGACGCAGAAAGATATTTTTAAAAAATTGGGTGAGGGGTGCAGGCAAGGAACGAGACCGCAGCAGGAATGTGGGCGTGTACGTGTGCGCGAAGTATCAGTGTGCGCTGAGCACACGCACTGGGCATTCATCATCGCACTTCAGCACAACTCAGTCTTGGGAGCTAGGGGTGGCCGCCACGGGGTGTCGTCCTTGGCAGACGAGAATCTACCTGTTCCCTCTGACTGAAAGGGAAACCTCCTTTGGAACAGGCTCGGTGAAAGGTAGATAGCTCCGCAGCCTTTGTTATGTCATGCATCTTCCCATTGTAGTGGCTGTTAAAGGCAGGCCGATTCTGGTTCGCGATTTCCGATTTCAAAAATACGTTCACACAATAGACACCAGCCGCAAAAGTTAAGAGGCAGAAAACCGCCAACCCTTTTTCAACATAAGCTCTTGTGAAATTGAAAGAGCCCGTAGCCGCAGGATAACAAGAGAAACATACATCCCTTTCTGGAATAGGGCGTGTGCGTTGAGAGATGGGGTAGAAGGAATGGAATGAGAGTCGAAGCTCTCGTTTGAGAAATAAACAGATCAGGAGCTCTTCTTCAAAGATTTAAGGGCATATTAATTTGATTAAAAAGATTAGTTGATTATCACATTCAGTATATTCCCTCTATAAAACTATCAACAGATCTTTTCGAAATTTTTATTCTATATATAATACCTGGTTGAATTTGCACAATAACAATTTCTTTTTCTATTTCATGTTTGATTCTTATAGTAAGAAGCTTCTACACGCATACGTACAAATCAACAATTTCAAAGTACAAGTATTTGTTCGCAGAATAGTAAAAATTTCGCTCGTATTACTTAACTTTTAAGAGATAAACAAACAAACAAAAAAATGTATGAAACAACGAGATGCGCGATTAACTGCTCAAAGCAAGGCGCATTTAACTCATTTTCCGTAGGCTGTATTATTTTTGATTCATTTCTTGATGCATCTGAAAATATTTTGATTCGTTAGATCTATATTTTGGGACATGTTGTTTCAAATTTATTGCTTTCAATAAGTTACTTTGCAGACTGTACAAATTCTTTCGAAATATCTTGTTTGAAATCGCTGATGATGTGGATATTACAATAACGCAACATCCTTTCTCGTTTTAAGCATTTAACCTAATGAAATATTTCCCTATCAGTAACGATAAAAAAAACTGATATTAAAATCGTGCAAAAGTTTATAATACATATTAGATGTTAATCAGGAAAATCCTACAGATAAAAAAGAATTTCTTATACAATGGTAATTTTTAGTATTTTCATGCAAACATTTTAAAATTTGACATTATATTTACAAATGAGTGTTGAATATAGCATATGATACTGCTCGACAAAAACTCCTCGTTTATGAAACAAAATATGGTAGACAGGAAATTAATTAGAATCGAAATGAATGCTGCTCTTTTATAAATACTCTTGACATTTTCTGCGAGAATATCCATGTTAAAGAGAGAGAAGTGCTCCATTTATTTTCAGTAATAATTCAATAGTTAATAACTAATTGGACACTTCAATTGCAAAAATAATAATCATCACGACTATCAAAACGCTTTTTAACAAAAAATCACGAATGTTGCCCATTAAAAAAAAAACACGCAGCATGATAAAGAGATCCTAGTATTCATTCGTCAACATCATTTGTAAAAACGAATGGTTTTTTTACCGATTTTCCAAGAATTTCCCGAAAACTTTATTATTTTAACAATTAATTCGGCAGTTTCATTTCGAAAATAAGAGTTCACTAGCAAAAAGGAACCGCTTTTGAACCAACATTCAGGAGTGTTGTCCACACGCCACATGATGAAGAGATTCGCAGAAACGCACCGATTTTTAATGAGACTGCATGAATGGACGCTCCCCTGGACAATTTTCTTCACTGTCAAACTTAAAGCGATAGCGTCTTTAATTTCGTTGGCTGAGGGGAAAAAACAAAATAAATGGTTGCGAAGCGGCGCGGCGGCATTGTTCGAGCGAGTGCGTCTAGCGTGACAAAGCAGGTGCCGAACAGCATGCCGGGATAGCCGGTAATGGGAACAAATTATGGATTTCCCCCTCTCCAACTAAATGACTGACGGCAGGCGAATTGAGCATAAACAAATGATACCTAAACGTTCTATTAGGTGGGGACCACCACGTCGAAGCTGGACCCGGTGGTCTCCACGCCATGCACGAGAACGGTAGCCTTGGCGCTCGCCTGTAATCTCTGATGCCGCTGCTCCTCGGTTGGGATTGGATACTTGGTACAAGAAATGACTTTATGTTTTATAGCTTCTAAAAAACCCATCTCTTTAACCCTCTAACCGGAAATATTTGTTAACTTAACGCACTCACGAAGTTATGATTTATCTCGCGAACGCAAAATAAAAAAAATAAACGGATTTCTTTATCCGCAAGGTTTACCGTATTTAAAATTTATCACGTAAAAGCCAAGAAAGGGTGAGAGTATTATTAATCCTATTTTGAACTTGTATGTAGAAATATTAGCATTTAATTGGGCGTTTATAGTGACCGATATTTCGATTAGAGAGTTATCTCTTACACTGGACAACATATAAACTGAGTCTCACTTATTCCGTGTCATTTCATGAACTATTTTATTATGATTAAAATGACTCTTATCGCGCTGTTGTAGAGTTGCTTAGCGTAAGCAGCAATTCGCTTGGTTACAGATGCACTTATTCGCAAGCATTGCATCTAAATATTGAATGAAAACCATCCAGTTTTACTAATCATTCGATTTTTAAAATTTCATTAGATTGCAGTCCCTAGAGATAAACCTTTTTTAAAAAAATATTTATATTGTTTATCTGGTTAATTTATTTATTTTACTGCTCATCCAAATGGAGGTGTTTTATCGATTTCATATATTTCGTTCATTGTTTAATAGTAAACAGAAATTGTTATCAAAACATTAGGATGAAATAAAGCTAATAGTATACTCCTGATGATATAATAATTATTATACTTCGTTATAATGATTTTCATTAGATGTAAAAATAAATAAATTAAACACTTTGATTTGATTTGATTTATGTCATGTTCGTGAGGAGGGAATTTATAATAGATGTTTCACTCACTTTTTGGCGAGCTAAAATTTCGATTTTATGTATATTAGTACATTAGTTGAGTACACGTTCTGTAACATTGTTTTTATATTTTCATAAATTTATTTGCACTTAAATGACTTTTCATTAAATTTTGATTCCACTCACGAAGAAAGCCACTTATTACTAAATTTCAGTAAAATATGATTCCAAGATTTCATAATATCAATATATATGATCGTTAATCGTTGTACAAGCGTTAAAAAAACGTAACGACTGCTTCTGACGCACGCACGCACACACACATGCAAGCATAATTATCTGAGAATGGGACTGTGTTCTGGTAGATCTATAAAATCTTAGAATAAAAGAGACCAGCAAAGAAATTATCATGGTTTGAAATATGTAATAGATAAATATAAACTATAGCTAAGTTTTTATTTTCATCAAAAAAAAAAAAAAAGAAAGAAATGGAAATATACAGCCGGCTCCTCGTTATTTAGTTATTTATAGGAAAGGGAAGGGAAAAAAAAAAGAAAAGAAAAAAAAAAAACTATTATCGCAGACTGATTTCGGATGTCGCATTCCTCCGACTCACTGCAGCTCGTTAGGGGATGAGTGACTGCCGCTTCCCTCCCCCAGCAAGATGTGCTACAATGTCGTCATTTCTATCGCGTGCGAAGTGGCAGTTATGGTAATGAGCTTCTTAACTAATTCTCCCCTTTTTCATTATCACGCAAGATGACTGCAGTGCTGAAAGAATCAAAAGAGACCAATCGGAGATTAACAAGTGCGTCCACGTGATCAGAGAAATGCACTGTCGTTACAAGACTGGGCAAACAGAACCGGAATAAATCATTTAAGGCTCTTTTTTCCCACTCACCGAGGAGCTTGTCGTCGACGGTCGCTTTGTCTCGCGAAAGAAAAGGAATTATTCGCTTCTGGTCATTTCTTTTACCTTCTCTTTGCCGTTAACGACTAACATCTAAAACCGTAAGAGAAGGAAAAAAAAAAAAAAAAGGTTGAATACATTGCTTATCTGTTGAGGGATCATTAAAAAATTACACCCCCCCCCCCGCGCTCTGTCTTTCTGTTTTAGTGTACTTTTCTCTATATCACCGGAATTCGGAATATTTCACTCTTTTTCCAGTTCCAAGCGATGTTTCGGTCAGCATCCTCAATATAAGAGAGCATAAATAATTTAGGAGAATATCCTGACCTGAAGCACTTTATCGAAGTATCACAATTAAATGTCTCTTTCTGTTAGTCTTAATTAATGTTTTCTTATTTTATTTCCTGATGTTTGGGACAACGAATTCATTTTTTGTTTACAGACGGAATAATTTAGAAACCAGAAGCATGGAATTTTTTTTTTAAATCTTACGAATTACAATTAGGCGTAAAAAATTTATTTAAGATGAGTGAATCGCCCTGTTGCTGAGAAACGGATGTCTTTGTAATTCATATATAGTTATTAAAATTCAAATATTTTGAAAAAAATTAAATTTTCTTAAAATATGTAGCTGAATTTATATTAAATTTTGATGGTTATTCTAGTTTCTTAGGATAATATAACTTTCTTTTTTTTTATCTTGGCATCTTTGGTTTTTTTTATCTTGAGTTGTTTCCTCTCTAAATAGAACTCAGTGAGCTCTACTAGAATCGAAGTGTTTAGTGTTGATAACTATCTAAGTGCGACATTTTTTCACAGTCAGTCATTGCAATGAAAGCACTGCTTTGTGACATTCGCCTCCTTCCATTGATTTCTTTTCGATGAAGCAGCTTTAAAATGCGTTTGGATTAAGATCTTGTGGTTTTTCTAAAACTCTCCGTGAATGTGCATGAGAAGTGCGATGACTCGGAAGTCAACATATTCTTTAGTGTTGATAACTAAGTCAATACCTTGAAAGAGTTATCAATTCACTCCATTAAAAGACTTTAAATTTAACTCATAAAGGAATAATGTCTTTTATTATTAATTGAATAATGGAATTTAATTAATAAGGAAATAAAGGAAAGGAATAATATCCTTAAAATTATTAATGAGCTTTTTATACTTCTATTAAAATATTTAAAATTTTAAAATAAATTTCTGTTAGATACATGTTATAAAAAAGAAATGATTAGGATATTTACTTTTTAGTGCTTTTTTTAAAAAGGGAGCATAAGTTGTTAATGATCTTTTAAAGTTTAATTATTTAATTTTGCATAATTGAATTTGAATTTGCATACAGAATTCAAAAGACATTTATTTAATTCATTTGATTTTTTAATTCCTTTATTAGAAGTTACGCACACATTCTTTTATCATTCATGTCAGCAACTATTTTTGGTTCATTATGATAAGAAATTTTGGTCACCTGTACGAAGAGAGCGGGCCTATTTTCTGAAAGAGGGAATTCCTTGGCATCGAAACACGGTGCGAATTCAGAAAGTTTTAAAGCGAAAAAGTTTAGAAATTTCAAAATGTTTTTTTTTTTTTCAAAAAATATTCATTGTAATAGTTTAAAGATTTATTTTTCAGTCTTTCCTTTACTCTGAAATATGCTACTCATTTTTGGATTTTTCTTTTTCAGAACGGATGTCTTTGTAATTCATTTATGGATGTTTGGTGCTTTGCTATGTCAATTCCAACTTTTTATAAGTGAAAACAGCAGTTTGCGCTTCAGTTATTCCGCTCATTGATATATTCGTGGTTGCTAGGGATCAAAATTCTTTCATGTGTGATATATCGCTACTTTTGTATAAAATATTATAATATATTAAATACTTTCACCATTCAAAATCTTTCTCGTCTGTCTGCAATTAAAAATTGGATACCATTCGACCTAGAAGACTTTTTAAACCTACCGATAGCTCATTTTCTCCATAAGTCATATCATTGCATCCTCCACAAATGCTGAATATAAGAAGCGATGAATTCATGCTTCGTCTTTAGAGCAGTTAAATCGTTGCTGCAAGACCGACTGTCGAGAGAATAAATTTTTTAAAAATAGCCGTCGATTAGCGAATACTTCCGATGAACTGAACGTTCCTTTTCACGCCTCGTATTGTAATAAGGGCGAAGAATGTGTTCAATTCCGGTCCATGTGAGTCGCAGTTTTTATATTAAAATAAAATGTTACTTTTAATTACTAACTGCAAAAAAATATTTTTTAATTTAGATTCTTTGCTGCTTTTTCTTATATTAAAATGAATTTGAAAGAAAAAAAGAGAATCATAAGAATTCTTCAATTTCCATTTTATTTCCGAATTTCGTAGTTCTCTATTTGCAATGCAATGGTATTTTATTGTTCCTGATGCAATATAATCTTCCGAAACGGAAACAATCCTTAAGTAGCAACTGCGATCTGAAATCATGATTTCCTTTATAATTTAAGAATCTCTTTTTTCTTTTCGTCGATTTGCAGCCATCAATGAATGAAGCGACGAGTGAGAGGGTCTTTTATCTCTGCTCTGTCAGCGCCGAGCAACCCCGCCAACAAATAATAAGCGCGAAAGATGTGGGCTTCCGGCGACGCTCGCAATAAAAAAAGAGCCGCCGATGCATCCATCAACCGCTCTGTCCGCAAAGGCATATGCAACCGCTCTGAAATATGTGCAGAAAGGGGGTAGAAAAGGGGGCGGACCGAATTCGCAAACTTGTCACAAGCTTGTTCACCGCAATTCGTCGGTCCAGTAATAAGGTTGCCTGCAGGCAATTCGCCTTATTACTGGCCGTGAAGTCCGGGAAGCCATGGCCAATCAGGGTAACGCTTTAGCCGTTGAAGGCCACGCCCCTTTCCTCGCCTACTTACCAACTAGTGAGGATATAACGAGGTCGAGGAAAGCACGTCATCTGCGCCTGCGTCTACAGCTGCAGGCCGGAGAGTTCATTGAAGCGTTTGAACCCCGCCATTTCTTTCCCTTCAACTTTGAACTCGCCATTCTGAACTCCCTTTTAATGTTTCTGAAACTATTTTTTGCAGGTATCAGTTGTTTAAAGTCTGGATATCTTAACGCACATTTTAGCCCACTAAAATGATATCATGGGTATATATTTTCAAAAGCATATTTCATTATTTTATACGATGGATTAAAAAGGAGATGCATGAAGAGAAAACCATCACAAGTTTGCTGCGGTAATACTTTATTAATTGAAACACGGAATGCATGTATGGGGCAATGAAGGCATGATTTAGATATTAGGTCATGCTAAAATGAAAACTTCCTCCATAGTATCAAAGTTTAGGTTTTCAAGAGAAGGGGGGGGGGGAGGATCAGATTATGTATCTGATAAGTATACAGGTATTCAGAGAAACAAAGCAAAAAAAAAAAAAATCGTTATCAGATTTTGTGTCGGATTACATGATTCATTAAATAAGTGGTCTGCTTTCTCTGTTTTACTTTTTTTCATTATTGAATTAAGAATGTGCGGATTTTGTAATCTCGGAGGAAAAAAAGCACTCGAGGAAATTTCTGAACAAAACATTAAAATTAAAATGGCTATTAGAATAATAATAATAGCGTTAAAAGAAATGAACGGTTCACTTTTTACCGATGAGAAAAATGATTGAATCCAGAAGAAATTTAGCACTCAAAATTCTTATTGCCAGTTTTCTAACGATTGCAGAGACATCTACCTTTCATGGAAGGCGAAGCAGAGATGTTGAAGTGAAACAGCCAGGATACATTTTTATTTAATTTGATTAGTTCAGCTTTGAAGAGGCAATTTTGTAATTTCGTTTCTCCTTCATTTCATGCATGCATGCTTGAATTTTAGAATTTTGTTCACCCGTGCTTCCCGATGACAATATACAATTTTAATATTTTCAGTTTAGTTTAGTATTAACGGTCCGTTTCAAAGCAACACTAGGGCTATTTTGTGATGGACCTTATCATTTTGAACCGTGGCCAGATGACGAGGATGACACTTGAGCTGGCACCCCCCCCCCTCCACACCACACCAGAGGGAGGATTAATGTTTTCAGAACTTAAATTTCATCACTAAAATAATTTGAAAAAATTATGATTCTTTACGAGGCATGCCATCTGATAGAATTTATAATAAATTATCATAAAAACAAAAAAAGTGCAAATAATTAAAATTTTAAAAAAACCTCAACTTTTTAGAATATTAATTTCAATTGTTATCAAATTTATCTATATTTAGGAGAGTATGATTCTTATAACGTAATTATTTTAAAGAAACATTAGATGCATATTTTATTTTATAGTTTCATTTCAACTGTACTCAATATTTTATATTTATATTAAATTTATTAAAATTTTATATATATATATTTTATGTATTACATTTATATGTATTTCCAAATCAATAGTGAAATCTGTGATAGTTTTTTAAAGTTACTGTAAAAAAATTAAGAAAAGTCTCATGTGAGGTAGAATTCTTTCCTGGCAGATGCCAGTAAAGAATTTTGAGCTTCTTATCTCTCAGCACCAATAAGGACAGTTATTAAAAACACGAAAGTAGTATTTATTTCACAGGGTTTTAAGGAATTTTTTGAACGCTCACTTGCATTCGAAATTTCCATCGAAGTGATGATAATCTGGATACGATAGAATCAATTAGAAAGGAGATATTTATTTTTATATCAATATATTTTATATAACTGTAATATATTTCATTTACATAAATAATTTTATTAAAAAATAATAAAATTTCCTTGAATCAACGGAATTTCTAGGGGATTAAAAGGTAGAGGATGAGTATATATTGATACCACGCCATTTCTTATTCATTCAACTGACATTTCTTTTGAATAGAAAGCAAGAAAATCAACGCGACATTGGTTTCAGGCTTGAGCTGCTTCTCCTTCACATCAAAAGGCACGCTTCTATTTTTAGAATTTCTGAAAAATTATTACGACTCACAGGTAGGAGGAGGGAATTCACTTCAGATATAATATGGCCCCCTTTTTTCTTTTTTTTTTCCATGATAAATTTATATGCACGTCACATATGAACTATTCACTTTACATCGGGACACATGACAAATCTTGCAGAAATATAAAGCACACTTCACTAATGCAACAGACTCTTCGCCCCATGTCAATTCAAATTGTAAATTTCTTAAAAATTCAGATGACGGATTTCTTTTTTCATATGGTTTACTTTACATATAATTATATGACTCCGTATAATGTATCATTATACGTAAACTAGTTCTCTGGACATTCATGGTTGGGTTTTATTTCATATAAATCGTTTAGACAAAAATTCATGATCATGGCACCCTCAGACATTAAGTTTGTACTATATTAATTGTCTTACACATGCTCTGTTTATACTGAATATGAATCCTTCAAACGGCGATGAGTTCCATGATAATATAGCGCTATTAAAAACATAAATGTACAGTCAACTATCTCCTAGCTTTCGTAGTATCGTAACTTTATTACTTTAATCGTCGTATAAATGACGCACATATTAAACAGAATATATCCTCTTTAACATTCAACAATGAAAAAAGAAGAAATCAGGTGATCAAATATTTGAGTAAACAACTGTGTGAATTTCATGGCATCAAAGTAATCTTTTGTTGAAATTAAGAAAAATAAATGAATTAAAATTCGCAAAATTTGAAGAAATTTTGTAAAAATAGACAATTTTTAAAATTTTGAAATGGGGTAAAATTTATTTTAGTTTAATAATAGTGCAGGAAGTTATCGGAAAAAATTCCAAAATTCCTCTTAATTTTTGATTAATTAAATTCTCACCAAAATTTCAAAAAACTGGTTCTGAGGTGCACATTATCACTTTCCTTTTCTACCAAATTTGATATCTGTAGGTCTGGTCTGTAGAGTCATTACACACACACACACGATCATCTTTATTATTAGTAAGCATCATACGAAGAAAAAATA
Source organism: Argiope aurantia (assembly GCA_026543865.1). Lineage (NCBI taxonomy): Eukaryota > Metazoa > Arthropoda > Arachnida > Araneae > Araneidae > Argiope > Argiope aurantia. The sequence goes on along the minus strand of JAPMOR010049054.1, from coordinate 501,646 downwards.
CATAGTAATAATCAAAGAATTCTCTTTTGAGAATTTCTGAGATCCTAGAATCTGATTAGACATCTCCCAGTCTGAAAAAAAAAAACGGAATTGTATCTATTTGACGGTCTGTGAACACGTCAAATTAAAAAAAATTAAAAGGGGGGGGGGAGGAGCCAGCTAGAAAAATACAATCTGGTGCATGATTTTTATCATCAAAATTACAGATCTTATTTTATTAGAAAGGAGAACTCTCATTTTTTCTTACTACTCTGAACGAATGTCATAACATAGCGTTCAGTCTCATTCTTCTTATAAAAATTATCTCCCTTTGGCAATCACTTCATACATCCAGATTGTTGACTTTTTAGATTGTTAAACAATTAGGAAACAATATAGAATGGATTTTTTTTTAAAATTTCACCTTGCTGCTTGATATGGCTGATAAACAGAAATTTAATTGCTACAAATTATTTTGGGTGCAAGTTAAAGAGTATGTATATTTCGAAATAAAAGAGGAAGTGAAAATTCAAATCTCCAAAGAAAGTAGTTTTTTAAAAAAATCTTAATTTTTAAATCGAAAAGCTCTGGAAAAAGAAAGAGGTTAAATGTTGTGATGGCTTAGTTAGAATTTAATCAAAACGTTAAAAGCGCTACTACAGACTGTGCATTAAATTTAAAAATAAAGAAAAAAATTGTTTGGAAATAAAACCGATGTCATTAAAAGACTAAGATATTCAATTTTAGGGTGAGACTAACCTATTTTTGTCAGATGCCAGTTTTGGAAGATATGGGCACGAATTCCCATAGTTAAGTCACAGAAATTAATTATTTGGTGACTGTTTTCGCGCTCAATTGAACTGTCTGTTTGACGACTATTTCTTGATTTCATTTCCTCTTCTGATTGAATGGAGTTAGTAGACACGGGCAGACAATTTCTAATAATATTTTGTAATTCTATTAATGAGCAAAGCGTCGAATGAATTAAAGCCGTAAACATTTTTAATGAAGCAATCTCGAATGATCGTACATCGATTTGTTTGACTGCTGCCATTCTGCAATAAGTAATAAGAACGATTTCTGCGCCTACTTAGTCTTTTACAATACACTTCCCGGCATTTCGTGTGAATCTGTGATCGTATCTGCCGCATTCATGCGCTCGTTTCGTATCGACTTATTTCGATCCATCCTTCAGTAAACTGTTCCCCAGCCGTGAGTTGTCGTCGGACAGATTTTTACCCACATAATTAAAAATGACAAAGCAGTTTTAAGATAACATGTCATTGAGATACAAAGTGAGCGCAGGATATGCTAGAAGCGTGTTTCTGAATAACAAGACTTGAAGCTTTATTGTGATTCTGATTTGGAATCACACTAGTCTTTTCTTTGTTATAAAGTCATTAATATCACCTTCTCTTTGTTATAAAGTCATTAATATCGAGGGAATTTTAACTTTTGGATCACGCTGTAGAAACAGATGAAATATGATAAAAAATGCGTTTTTATTCTGTGATAATTTTTAGATGAATGTCGATTACCTTAGATACAAATTAAAAGTTCCATTCAGGTAGTTATTAACTCGACAAATTAAAATTTTCGAATATTAGGGATTACATGAAAAAATTTCAATTAAATATTTCTTTGAATTTTCCAAAGAAATATTTAATTGAAATTTCTAAACAAACAAATTTAAAAAATGCAAAATGAAATAAAATTAATTTGAAATAACTAATTTCCGTATCTAAAGACTACAGTGTTATTGCATTTTAAAAATTTATAATTTCCATTTTTTTTTTTTTTTTCTTGTTTGTGGAGCACCATGCTGCCAAATTTTGATATTGTGTTCTTCCGTTGCAATTCAAATGAATTCGCATAAAGCCATTCTAAATCTTATGCATAAAGGACATTTGCATCGTTTTCAATCGATGTGACTGTTTTAAAACAAATAGGATTATATTCATATTTTAATGCTTGGACATAGTATGGGATAGCTTCAATCCATGTGCAACAATTCTAACTATAGTTTGACTTTTTGCACAGTATATTCAAATATTTCTGATCTTGACAATTGTAGGCCCGATTAATATTTTTTCCCCCTTTCTTTTTTTTTTTTCGGTACGCTACAGAATGTATGCTAAATTATCTCATGAACCCATCCATACATATCTGTAAATTACTATTAAGGAATAATTTCGCATTAAAAGTGTATTGCATTTCTAAAATTCGTAGTTTTGAAAGTACTACAATTTTATTTTGCGAGGGTTTCTTTACCTTTCATGAATAGCAAAACTTTTTTAAATGGTGAATATTGAGCCTGTTAAAAATCTTCTTTGGCTACAAATACCTTGCTACTGAGCATGGACAATTGGAACTAAAACAGAACTTGGTGAAACTGCGCTTCTTGGAGCATGAAATTAGTACAGCCTCCGTTTTTGATCCTCGTTTACTTCTGCTAGACAGAAGGGATGAATTCAAGGAGAAAAAACATAATTTATTTTTGCGGCAAGTCTTTATATTTTTCTCCAAGAAACAACTTAACAAATCGCAGCAGATTTGAAATTTTTCTGAAATTTAATATTAATGTGCGATAAATGCAACAATGTTTTTGAACGCTTTTTACTCCATATGTACTTACTTTTTTCATTTTTACAACTCGAAATAAAACTTGAACAAAAAGAAAAGAAACAGTAACATAAAAAAGAATAGTACAAATGTACTGAAGCTAGCATGATTAGCATTTATATTAATAAAGAACGTCAATAAAAATAGTTTTGTTCATTAAAAGTATAATCGAGATTTTCTAAGGTATTTTGTGACTAAAGTCAAATTATTTAACACAAAAGCGGTAATGTAAAGTTGTTCACTAGTTTCACAGAAAAAAGCATTGTGCAATACTAGTGAGCATGTGGCGATTGAGGCATTGTAGTGAATTCTCCGTAAATGAACATACGAAGAATAACAATGAGACTGTAATTTTCTTTGGCACGTGTGCCTTTTTAAATTTTTTTATAGTGTCTTGCTTTACGATCGAGAAACAATATATCTATTTAGCAGATCAAAAGATCTTATTTATTGCATTCCAAAATAAACGTGTTAGAAAACGTCACTAATTTAATATTATTTCTCTACAAGTAAGCATTTACGGAGAATATGTGATGTTTCAAAAGTCCGGTAGCAACGCAACGCATCAAAAACCCTATCCAATGTTTTTACACACACACACATAGGTACACATAAATTAAATAATAAGAAAGGTAGTACACAAATTACAAATTATATATTAGCCTATTAATTACGAATTATAAGTGGTATAGAAGTGCCATAAACACTCAATCTAATTTTGAAGTTCAAGGTTTAAATGAGAGAGAGAGAGAGAGAGAGATGAAATGAACATTTTTAATAACGGTTTCGTCATATTCTTTGCGTCCTTTATGTTCTCAAATTGGCTTTCTTGTATGTCTTAATATTTTTTAAAAATATTCTTTCCTTTTCTTTTCCTCTATAGTGCAGGGAACAGTGAATCAATCTGTACTCTGGCTTCTTTTAATTATGAATTTCTGCCGCGAATGAAATCACATAATCATAATTCACGCACATCATTCTGTTTTGACTCAATTTCAGATAAATCTGCCAAACAGTTTTGCCGCCATTTCACAGTGCACGCGCGGGCGTCGTTCTTTGGTCGGAAACGGAATCGCGAGCAGATAGTATTCATTTTCAGAAAGCATCTCGTTCCTAAAAGGGTCGCGTCTCTCCCGACATTAAGTTTTATGATTCCTTGTAAACCCCCGATTCGAGAATTCGGTTCGTTATACGACTTCACCTCGCCATTACTTTCGCTCGAAGGCATGATTCGGTTCCATCTTAGCGGAGACCCCTGACCCGCATCACAAATCAAACCAGTAAAGTTTGGAAATTCCTCAAAGAAGAAACCCATTTGTATTTTATGTGCGATGCTGTTTTATTTCTTGGCCATGCGAAGAATTTACACACCCGTACAAGAAATGAGAGTGACAGGCGGTTGGAAACAATGGGCGTTTTGTTCTCCTTCTTCGTGATCGAAAGAATTATGGTTTTTGTTTATGTTTCTGCACAAGACCAAAAGTCAAGTGACTTTTGGTCTTGTGCCACTTAAACCTGAAGATCAATAATGGCATACATTCAGAATGCCATCCTTTATTTGGTGCGGAAGTCGACTGCTTACCTGCAGTCCAAATATTTGACACCCCATTTCTCAAGTTCCTTTTCAAGTTTGCTGAGAAATGAAATCTATATACGGAATTCCTTAAAATTTCATGCATGAAAGTTCATCAAGTTCTTTTTTTTTTTTTTTTTCTGATGAAGAATTCCTTGTGATTAGAATTGATTTTCTGAATAATTTTATATGTTCTTTCAAGCATCTCTATCTATCTATTTCTT